>JAUTBV010069983.1:0-19651 GCA_032361325.1 Lepetodrilus fucensis
CAAATTATGCATAATCAACACTGTTGATTATGTTATCGTTAATACACGGTAGTAATCCACCACGTATGTTGAATAATGTTGGATAATACATGTATTGAACATTTTGAAAAATATATCATCTACAAGTTCTTTGACAAGAACTACCTGGTGCTGTCCATCTGACATACAAGATTGTACACTGCCTGTCCATGTGAGGGTTGTGTATGGTTGTTAGCAGAGAGGGTTGTGCTGGTATTTGAACAGACTCAGCTTCTGTCTGACTGGGCCTATTTGCCACCAGTGTGTGTCAGTGTTGTAGGTATCTGTCCCAGTTTGTTCTGCTGCAATGCTGATCTGTTAGCTCTCATCTCAGGATTACAGGAGTTTTTGTGTCTATAGAAGTATGTCACAGGGTATGTGTGTGTGTGAGAGAGAGAGGGGAGGGGAAAAGTAGAAAGAAAGGGAAGGAGGTACATGTATGTAAGGGGGAAAAGACACACAGAGAGAGCGCACAAGGGGGAGGGAAAAAGTGGAAAGATAAAAGGCAGGAGGAAGAGAGAAGGGAGAGTAGAAAGGGAGGGAAGGGGGAAGAGAGAGAGGGGAAGGGAAGTGGAGAGAGAAAGAGAAAGGGAAGGAGGGAGGTAAGGGTGAAAAGAGAAAGAGAGAGATTCAGCATGTAATCACATTTGATCTCCGTTCTGCCAATATGGTCAGAACAATTTTAGCTACAATTGCCGTTGTCAAATTTTCGGAACCAGCTACAAATGTAAGTTTGGTTGCATGAACCACTTTTATCACTACAATAGTTTTAGCTAAAATGTTCTCAAGTATTGTAGCAATAACATTGTTTCATGTAATGGACTTGTAAAGACGTATAACTACTCTGAACAACAGGCCCATGATCACTAGAAGAAGTATATTTATTACACAATATAATGCAATAACCTCATCATTAAAATATTAACAATTACCACCACTATCATCATCATCATCATCATCATCATCAATATAGTACTATTAAAGCAGTAGAAAACAATGAATGCAAGGTCTCAATGATGACACTGGAAATTAGTGTACATTGCATGTTTATGATTCTGCAGTTATTACACACTTCCATAGAATTCTGAATCAAGGGCATCTGGATTGGTCGGATGTCTGCAGCAAGATTTAATTCATTCACATTTACTTTGTGCTATTTTTAAGGGAATTCCTGCGGTGATGGGATGCATGGTATTTATGCAGTTTGAAGTGGGTCATCATTTGATAGCAGTTTGAAGTGGGTCATCATTTGATAGCAGTTTAAAGTGGGTCATCATTTGATAGCAGTTTGGGGAAATGCAACCAGTGCCTACAGGGGACCATTTTCCCACAACTATCATTGCCGAAGATTCATAAAAAATTCAAGGCAAATGGCTGTATGATCTCTCAAATAATAATATTAGCTGATCATGCTGTGCTGAAAGTCTGCAAGAAGGTGCATCTGCCTTGGTGTTCCTGTGTCCTTGTGTTGTGTCATGTCGTGTCGTGTCGTGTTGTATCTTGCCTGGAACAGTGGGTGTTCTTATCTATAATTCAAACTCTAGGCTCTGTATTAATGTAGTTATTTGCAAATATTTATATGCACACTTGACATCCTCATATTCAAACCATAGGATCTCATTTTTCATTCCATTTACTTAATGAATTTGAAAAAAAAGTTTAAATTATACATGCTTAGCATTTTGATTCCTGTCAAAGTAGATATGTATTCCTATGCATCAAATTGTGCATGTCAAGAGAACAAAAAAACAAAAAAACATTCAGGACTGGTTTTAAGTTACGTAAACATATTTCATGCATATCATAATAACAGATGCATGGGTCCATAATGTCTGCCCTTCCAAAATGAGTGTGATGTCATATACAGAGAGGTATCTCGTAAACCATTGTGTGTCCTAAAAGCGCAGTTTATGCAAAGAATCTAAATATTTTCATATAAAATGTATTTTATCCATATTGGTCAATATATTATTTAGATATTATTATTATTTATACTTGATTTTCATATATATTGTTTTTAAATTAAGTCATAGTTGAAATTCATAAAGATTAATTGACCGTGCTTAGGATATGAACTTTCCATGAACATACCGGTCATACCTTTACCAATGTCCAAAGTCAATTTGCTAGCTTCATTTTGTTTACACACTGGATAAAAATACTCTGCAAAAATGGCATCAGATGTGTCTCTAACCTTTTCCTTCAGAAGGGATTGAATTTGTCTTTTAAGAAAATTATATTCATTGGAAGGTGTGTAAACACTGTTTTATTACCAGAATTGTTCCTCCTTCACAGAAGAGTTCCCTTTCCTTCCCGACCATTATAAAGAACAGCACGTCAAGATCCCAGACTTGTTCATTTCAATCTTTAATCAATGGAAACGTGTGGTTGCTGTCAGACCTTAAAATCATCTCCATGTTCCCTCGTTGAGCAAATATTTAATCTGACAAGTCATTTTGGCTCAATAGCCAAGATAAGATGAGAGCAGAGTAAAAACTGGGATTAGAGAGTTGTCTTTTCTGATTACATGTGCTCAACCATTTCAAATTTACTTCATCATTTTTTTTCTTGGCTATTTATCAAAGAAAATAGGTTTGCAATGTCTAATTATGGCTTTGCTGTGAGAATGCAAAATGTTAGATTATCTACTTCTCAGTGTTAAACAAATATATTATTCTTATTATTTAGTAGGACACTATTATTGTATTAAGTTCTGTATTTAACTTTTTGAATTAGAAGTTGTTCAGCATTCTTACAACCTTGCTGGATACCATTGGCTGTATACAACTGCATATATATATTGATGTCATACCAATGTCATACCAATGTCTGTTTCCGTTGTCTGTTGTCTGTTGCATAATTCAGCAATATTTCTTATTGAGTGTTCATGACATTGAAACCTTTCACTGGTCTCAGTAATTCATCTACATGTAAACTCTTTCATTAAGTTCATTAATTTTATATTGGAACCTTTTACTACTTCTCTTCTATGAGCCCAAGTGATCGTAATTCTTGTCATATTCTTCCACCGCAAATGGGTGAAATATTCCCACAGTGACATTAAACTCCAGAATCACTCAACTGTCATATTTGTAATAAACTTTGTGTAGATTTTGTAGCATTTATATTTTATTGACTCTGATATACTTTATATAGCGATATATTGCAGTAATGGGTGTCAATATTCATGAGGTATATCGCTCATAGGCCTTAAATAATGTCAGTTTTTTTTGGTTTCCCAATTTAGCATTGTTCAAAATAAATAAATGTGGTAAATGTTGAGTTGTGTAATATTCAGAATATTGTGCAGGTATTATAAAACTTTGACTTGAATTTGTCATTAATATTCATTGTTGGTTGTCTAAAGGTCGTATGAACCACACAATGATTGTACATAAAACAAAAGTGCTCCCTATCTATGGATTGTGAGTGCATTTGATGTGTTTCATAAGGAGATAGAGTACTGTGTTGGGAGTTTTGACACAATGCAGGATACACTATAGACATACCGTCTCTGGTAATAGCACTGCTGGGAGCTTGTAATGGACTTTGCTCATTACATATTAACAGTGTTGTATAATTGTTATACACGACCAATTTCATTGCTTATTTAGCGGATAAGGCCTGGCCCAATTTAGACCAAATTAGATATATTGAAATAATTAATAACAATGCTATGCCCAAGTGTTTCATAGTATATTTCCTTCTTATTTTTATTTATTTTTTATTTTGTTTGTTCAATGCCATTCTTTTCAGTGTTTTCAGTAGTATTGCGTGGTTTTGTTAATCGTAGTATGAAAACCACTCGCAGCAAGTTACGACACTATTTACAAGCAATTGCAGACAATGCTAAACTAAGGAGCACAGTGGTCGAGAGGCAACAATTCTAGTGCCTAAAATGGCAGCTTGGCTTGTATACTCCCCAAGGAGTTGAGAAGGTGTAAAGAGTTCACACTGATCCATTGACCAAGGTAACAATGCAGTGCTATGAGCAAGCTTTCTGGAATATCTTTAGAGAAATATAAATGCACACATTATCATGCACACTAATTCATTCACACACTACAAAGAGGTGCTTTGAGCATGCCTTAGGGATAGAATTTGGCATATTATAAGTAGCCATTATTATTATTATTAATAATATTACAACACAATCTTAATTGTACAGCTTCAGGGAATCTGTTTTTGAGATAATTACTTTGTTTAATATAGGTGTTGTTCGAAATTACTCCTGGAGCCCGGCCATTTCTCACAATGCTAAAGGTATCCTAAGGACCAGTAGAAATTCATGTTTTTTGTAAACATTTGTTAGTTGTATCATTATTTGGGTCAGTAGGTTTCCAGCGGTAATTTCTAACAGCGTTGTATTTTTCTGTTTGAATCTGGTTATCTATTTTCTAAAAGGACATGTTTGTATGGCATTTACAAAAATAGGTAATAATTAAATCTGGTTAATTTTCTTTGTTTTCTTTTTAATTTCTCCTCAGGAATGTTTTTCAGCTTAAGTATCATGCCAGTTAATATGATAGTGAATGATTATATGTCAATCATGTCATAGCTATGAGTTATTCATAAAGCCTGGAGATGACTGGCGTGAGATGCTGTAGTTATTCCCTCCTTCATGTTGGAGACAACCAGATTAATCCGACACAGGGATCGCTACAAGTATAGAAATACAACATATGTATTAATAAATAATGAAAGCATTAAGTGAAAGAATAATCCACAGTAATGTTGACTTTATTCAGATATTTGCAGTTGTTTGTCTGTATACGTACTGCATGAGCAGTGAAAGTTGAGATTGTCCACCATGTTGAAATAAGACCAGTTAAACTGATATACTCGTAACTTGAAGTCAAACTACTGCCAGCTCTTGATGAGGTCAAATCAGATTTAACCCTTCCCCTGCTGACTGCAGCTAGAGGCTGTGATGACAGTGTCAATGGTTGGGATTGATCCAGCATGGATAAGGTTAACATGTTTACCTACTATATTTGACAACTACTCTGATTGTTGTTTAGTTTTGTATGTAGTAATATTAATGCGGACATGTATGTTATATGAAGTTAAAACTTGAAAGCATACTCCTAGCACTACATTGTTATCCCAGTCAGTGGATCAGTGTGCTGTCATTTTCATTCTCAACTACCTGGGAAGTGTACAAACCAAGGTGCTAGAAGGATATCATTCACATGCCCATGTTATCCTCCCGGGTATGTACATGTATAATGTTACTTAATCATTAGACTTAGTCTTGGTCTGAGCATATATTAACTAGCATATTGTACAGCATAGAGAATCAGCATTATTACCCCGACTGATTACTGCAAAATCTTTTTTTTAAGTCAAAAATATCTCAATTTGTTTCTAGTAATATAATATTGCCAATATTGGTTGAAATATTAAGTGCCTTGAATCATGGCAAATAGTAATATTAATTATTTATTAAGAGGCAGAATACAATGTAGGATCTTCTTGCAGTAAATCTCTGTAGATAGATTGTGCCACAACCAGACCGCACCAGAACCCAATGTTTGCTTGTCAGTGTGGGCATATATTTTTCCAGGATTGTGTTGCATGTGTGTTTTGGTCCAGATAAACATTTTACCTCGCTAACAGAGTTATCAAGACTTTGGTATATCACTGGGGATTTGCCGTAATAAGACAAACTCAAGGCTGACGTGTGGTTGCCATGTGCTTGTCATGTGATGTGTACATACTGGCATAAACAAATGCGCGGAAGTCGTAAAATAAAGATGTTACACACGGATCATTACCTCTGCAGTATTCTCCTTATCGCTACTGGATTTCTTGATGTATTTTTACTTTTATTCAGTTAATTGTGTTGCGAAGTAAGATAAAGAAAATTAATTGTGTAGGGAAGTAAAATAAAGAAAATTTATTGTGTTGCGAAATAAGATCAAGAAAATAACATAACTAGTAGATCCTTATGAAGATATATGAAAATAGTAAATTCTAATATGTAAGATACTGAACAGTAAATGTCTTTGAATAATGGCATTGACAGTTCAGAAATTGTATAAATTTATATAGATCAGTTGGAATATGTTTCAAAAAACTATGTCTCATTCCATTGTATGATTTTAACATTGCAGTATATCTTAGAGCATACCTAGTGTATGGAATATAGAGCACAATACATTTAAACAACTTATTCAACATATGCCAAATTATATTAACATGTACGTTCATCGGAAGCTGGCTAAAAACTTTTAGATGTGCTTGTTGTTTGACCAATTTGTTTACTTTATTCAGCATCACTGATTAAAAAACTTCCTGTCTCACAAACCAATACAAGGATTGTTTATGTTATTGTACAAGCAGACATTTTAGTGCATGTTTGTTTTCATATTTTCAAAACCGGAAAACAGCTTCTTGAAGGGAAAATATTGGAAAGCATTGTATGTTTTCATAAGAATGGCTTAGTGCCTTGCTTACAGATGTGGCAGTTATAACAGTGTGTACAATTGGTCTTGCTACATCCAAGCTTGTAGTTCCTTTTGTGGTAATCCACATGGCGTAACATCTTTTCTTCTCAAACGTTTTTTTTCCCTACCATCTGTTCAAATAACAGAATTTCCTAACAGGAAAATACCCAAATTTTTCTCTGTACTTGCCAAGATGATTTAAGGATTTTTTTGCGATACTTTTTAATTTCTAGGCGATTAGTTTGGATCTTTTGCTGGATGGTAACCATTGCCTTTTTACAGAAGTTACAAGTTTGTTTAGAAATACGAGACCATGTTATCTATTAAGCATTTTCAGATGTTTGCTTCAAGACTTGGAATAAGGAGGGGGATAAGATAGTTCTATTTTTGGAACATGTTAAACCCACCACAAGAGATTACATGTAATTTGGAGCAGTAAACATGGACATTTGTGTTTTAATTTTCTTTAAATATTTTTAAATTCTTCATGGATTACCCCCCCCAAAAAAATGGAAGATTTTGTCTGCATAGTAAGTGTTGCAGTATTTCAATTTTTAATTACAATAATAATTCTTTCTGCTTATTCCACACAGTTCCCATGAAGAACACTCTAACCCAGCTCAATAACACTGACCTATGATAACACATTGTATTAAACGTATTAGACATCTCACCTGAAGTTTTCAATCTCTGCTATGTTTGTGTAAGTTAGACTGAGATTGGTATGTAGGTTACTTTATTCAGGACCTGAGATTGTTAAGTATATACACAACACAGTGCTTCAGGTTTTGATCCCATCATAACCATTAGATACATTTGAAACTCACCACAAAGTGCATAACGAAATCTTCTTCTCTGTTTGGACCTATAACTAATCATACTGACCTACTGGTACCTCAAGTTTACAACTGCCCCATTCTGCCCAAGAGCAAGGTGACCTACAGGCATTTACTTTTGTTATAATATTTATTAGAACAGACAGCTAAGACAAGATGGCCGCTATTTTTATAAACTCAGCACTTAGTTCCTACTGACTTGTCAGGTTTTAGATATTCTTCACATCCAATTGATGTTACTTTTAATATTCATGTGATACTTGTTTTACTCAACGAAAAGATAATGTCTGTTCTGTAGATAATGAGGATCTATGAGGAAATATTTGGGCCAGTATTTTGGTGAAGAGATCCTGACCGTAGTCTACAGACAGACATTATCACGTCTGAGGTGCATATTGTAAAGTAGTCCTTATCAAGCTGTAATTGTCAAACCTACTCGTGAAGACGGGTTATTTTTACACGGTATCAGAGACCGGGCTATTTGACACCGAGTTCTCCACTGGTGTGTCGGGGAATCTGTGAAATCTGCCATTCTTAGCTGGCAGTAGTAAAAAAAAAAGCAACTCACCCAATTTCTGAAAATACCATCCAATAATGAAGACATTGAGATTACTGGGACCATGAGGAGAACAACAAAAGGGAGTCGGGATCTTTAAAACGCTATCTCGTAGCTCTGATAGCATTGCTGGAACAGTACCTACACCAACACAGGCAAAAACTATAAGCTTGTGATAAGTCTGGAGTGAAAGACACCTTTCATCTGCCGGCAATAGCTGGTATTGATTAACCAATGAAAAACTCAGGATTGCATTCGAGGTATTATCGCACTCGAAGACGACCAATTTTCATATTATGGAGCAGGACGTGATGATGTTCAAAGCCTCATTGGAACTTCATAGAATTCCGTTTGGACTTCTTTTCAAATGTCATGGCGGATTGACATCGGACTTACGAAGTGTCTTCCGTTGAATTTGATTGTGATTGGGTTATAAAGAGAGATAATTGGCGTTTGTGTTGAGAGTTTGAGTGTATTTGTATGTATGTGAAATTACTATATTGAAAGTAAACTTGTCGTTACTAAATTAAGGGGAATGTTATCACTCTTCTGGCTGCATAGTTCCAAGAAAACCAGCTTGTTATTAGCAATTGTTAGTATTCTGATGGGATTGTTGTCTTGATCACATTCCTGGCAGTGCATAAAGGTTTCCTGAAAATGTCACCTTTCTACAAGCTTCATGAAGATGTGCAGATGACCAACTTAGCTTTTTAGATTAACCTTCTTTGGTACTACTTTCCTACAAGCAAATGTAGATATGCCATTTTATTCAGCAATTGTAGTGGATCATGAAGACAATCTTTTTCAATTTCAAATCACCATCAATGCCACATACCGGTATATAATACTACTTTCCAATATAAATTTATTATAACATGAAATATATTTTTATATATACAGTATACCTATCTTTTATTCATATAATATTAATACTGGTGCATCATGAAATAACTACAAATTAAAAATTGGAAAACCATCTTCATCAAAATGGTGTTGGGGAGATTGGTTTGCGTAGTTATCGCCCTTTGTTCATCTGTATCAGCCATGGTTCATCACTCTTACTGTAACACAGTTGCTGCAGTTTCCTCTCCTATCACATACAGATATAACAGAGATATTGTTGAAATACTGAAAATTGATATAAAAAACCCTCATACTTATTTCATCGTCTGAACAATTCCAATTGGATGACGACGTATTTGACTTTCATGCTGAATGAATTAGTCTTGGTGATCAACTTGTATGTTCATTAGACTTGAGGACTACCATATATACTTGTGTATACGTGGAGTTTTAGGTAATGTATTAGTGAGGATGCTGTGTGAGTGTCTGCAGTAGTATAGGGTGAGGCTGTGTTCAGTGTTCAGATCATGGCAACAACTTGCTTACCTTGTACAAATAAAGCTTTTGAAGCCACCTAGGTGACAACACTTAATTTTTACAATAGATGGTCTATTCTAACTTATTTACCTTTTGGGCTACCCAACTTGTGCAAACGTGATGTGAAAATCAACAAGAATAGGAGAAACTCTCTGCTACACATACTGTGAAGATCGGTGCAGTCTTGAATGTGTTTTTATTTTTCATGTTGATCCCTAGGGAGAAGAAATTAATTGTAAATCTAAAAGCTCATTGGTTAGTGTGGGAGTATTTTTGTTATCTGGGAAGAATTATTTGAAATAACTATTCTGACATTACCAACATATTAATATGTTGTCATTGTAAGGGAGACCTTAGCATTATGTATTTATATGTTCCAAGCACATATACATCGATATACAATGTTTAGAATTACTTTATTATGTGTTATTAATAGTGGTATGTCAGGACATTTAAACTCCATGTGCTAGCAAAATTTACTTCTTTCTATCACAATAGTAGTCATGTTTCAATTATACTTATGGTAATTACATATACGTTAATGAATTTTTATGAATATAAGGTCAGTATTTAATCCTCTCCCTGCTTGTCACTGCTCTTTAGGGCATCTCTGGTTGCCTCCAGCATGGAGAGGGTTAAAAGCAAAGGGGTCATATAATATCAATGTAAAGTTCATAATGAATAACTTATCTATTCTCTAACAAATTGTTTGTATTTTTTAAGATATTATGGTACATATTTATTAAATTATTCAAGGTTCTTTTTGGTGAGATTGATATCACAAAAAAATACACATATCTCAGAGAGGGCAAAATGTCATCCTTGATTGATTGCTTATCTTAAATACCATGTATACTGAGTTATATTTAAACTTTAATCTTTTGAAATGCTAAATACATAATTGAATGTGTCAAGAAATGTTTGGAGAGTATGCGGTGTGAGAACGAACTCCTATTGGCTCCAATATATTGATTGCTTATTGCAACATTAGATGAAAATTTATCTTGTATATTATCATACTTAAACATACATCTGGAATCCATTTCATACGTGTGTATAAGCATGAGAACACTTCTAATTCTTCTTGACATAATAATATAAGGATTTGAAATGTATCATCTGTTATTGCAGAAGTGTCTTAAATTATTTTTGTTTATTTTGCAGGTCACTATGTTTGCGGTGTATCTGAAGAAGTCTGGCGTAGACTAAGATGTTGAAGACTCTAACCGCCCCGCACAACAACATTGTTCCAGGATGAAGTTTTGGCAAAGATTTGTGATCCTCTGCAGCTCTGCATTTCTCTCGCTGACGGTCCTCTACTACTACAGCGACGAGAACCTGTACGAAACCCGACACGTGAACCATGCGCGCCTCGTGGACCCGGGTCATTGGCCGGTCAAGACGTTCTCCATGGAACAGGATGCAACCATGTGTCACTTCCAGCAGAAGGCCGACTCCAAGTCCAACCTCTCCACATACGACATCTACCAGAAGACGGACTTCAACCTTCACCTGGACGGGTCGTACGAGATGCCGACGGCGCCTCCGGACTTCCCCGGGAGGAACGTGCGTGACCTCGACCACCTGGAGGTGGTTGTAGTGCCGCACTCCCACAACGACCCGGGCTGGCTGAAAACTGTGGACGAGTACTACACGGACCAGACCAAGCATATCCTGACCAACATGGTGAACAAGCTGACGGAGTACCCCAACATGACCTTCGTGTGGGCGGAGACCGTCTTCTTCAGCATGTGGTGGACTGAGCTGGAGGATGCTGTGAAGGTCCACGTCCGGAGGCTGGTCCGTCGAGGTCAGCTGGAGATCGTTCTCGGAGGCTGGGTGATGCCTGATGAAGCCTCCACCCACTACGTGTCCGTCATAGACCAGCTTCTGGAAGGCCATCAGTGGGTGTGGGAGAACCTGGGAGCCAAGCCTCAGAACAGCTGGTCCATAGACCCCTTCGGATACTCGGGAACCATGCCGTATATCTGGAAGAAGGCTGGTATGGAGAACATGGTGATTCAAAGAGTGCATCAAGCTATCAAGGGTTCCTTGATCTCTCATTCCGGTCTGGAGTTTATGTGGAGGCAGTTCTGGGATTCTAAAGGATCTAATGATATGATGTGTCACGTCAGACCATATATGCTCTACAGCATCAAATACTCATGTGGACCAAACAGATTCACTTGTTTGATGTTTGACTTTAGGAATGTTGCTAATGAATACTCGGAAAGCAGGGCTAAAGGCATCACCAATGATAACATTGAACAACAAGCCAAGTATCTATATGAACAATATAGAAAACAGTCGTACCTTTTCAAATACAACACCATCCTTGTTCCATTGGGCGACGATTTCCGTTATGACTATGAGGTTGAATGGGACCAGCAGTATTTAAACTATGTAAAGCTCATGAACTACATGAACAACAGGAGAGACTGGAAGATTAATGTGAAGTTCGGGACTCTCAAGGATTACTTTGAGCACATGAAGGTCCAGAAAGCCAACAAGATGTATTACAAGAAGGACAAAGGCCTGCCAGTTCTCAGTGGGGACTTCTTCCCGTATTCAGACAAAAACAACGAGTACTGGACCGGGTACTTTTCCACGAGGCCGTTTGACAAGAAGTTTGCCCGGGATGTGCAGAACCAACTGCAGGCAGCGGATGTGCTGAACACTCTGGCGTACGCTCACTTCAAGAAGTGGTTGCTGCCCACCAGAGACATCTACTTCAAGTACACCAGCTTCCTACAGCAGGCCAGGAGAAGCTTGGGTCTGTTCATGCACCACGATGCCATCACAGGAACCTCCAAGGAGTTTGTGGTCGTCGACTATGAGACACGGCTGTTGAACGCCTACAACGCCACTCAGACTGTTATGAAAATGGCGATTCAGTCGCTCCTGTCTCTGGGCAAGGTGACGACACCACTTGTGTTCATGCCTGAGACTGTGAGAAGGACTTACAACGAGCAGCCTGTGAAGCAAGTGATCAAGGTGAAGGAAGGAGGCACCAGGGTTGTGTTCTTTAATCCTCTGGCTCAGTTCAGAAGGGAGGTAATTCGTATAAATGTGAATACAGACCACTTCATCGTCAAGAACGAAAGATTTGAGATTATTCCTTGCCAAGTGAATCCGATATGGAGTGATCGTGTGACTGTGGCCGAGGATACATTTGAAATCATTTTCATAGCAGAGTTACCTCCCTTTAGTGTCACACCTTTTAACATATTCAGAACTAAAAGTATTGATTACGAAAATGTCTTCCCAGCTAAAATACATGTGTTTAATACTGACAAACTCATTGTGCCACCCAGCTTAGCATTTTATCAATCGAGGCCTAATAAGGACAACACGGCCCCTATTGTAATAGAAAATGATAAAATTCAGCTTGTGTTTGAGCCCAAGAAGGGAGGACTTCAGCATATTATTGACAAAGCCACGGGCAACAAAACCAGTGTTAATTTAGAGTTTCTATCGTACAAATCTCAAGGAAGTGGGGCGTACTTGTTCTATCCAACGGGCGAGGCTAAGCCTGCTTTCAATGTCAATAGCATTCCAGTTATTCGTGTGATCGAAGGACCGCTTATGTCGCGGCTACAGGTGATGTTCCTGCCGTACCTCCAGCACTCGGTGTCGCTGTACAAATACCCCGCCCTTCAGGCGGACAGCGTCCACATCTCAAACATTCTGGACATCAAGACCCTGAAGGAGAAGGAGATCATCATGCGACTCAATACGGACATTCACAGCAAGGATGCTTCGTATTTCACTGACCAAAATGGATTCCAGTTCATTAAGCGCAAAACCAACAAGAACATCCGCATCGAGGCCAACTATTACCCGATGACCTCTGCAGCCATCTTGGAGGACGAACATAGACGGCTGACCCTTCATTCCGGTCAGTCACATGGCGTTTCGGGGCTGGAGCCGGGTTGGCTGGAGGTGATGCTGGATCGGCAGACGATCTATGATGACAACCGCGGCCTACAGGAGTCCGTTGAGGACATCAAGGAGGTGACCAGTGACTTTGTTCTGCTGCTGGAGACTCGCAATCACCAGACGCGCCAGGCCAACACACACTATGCACTGCCGTCACTGCTCAGCATCTCCGTCAACGATCTCCTCCAGCAGCCTGTGGTTGTGTACTACAGCTACACCGAGTCCGACATTTTCCAGCACCCCATGCAGCCAATGGGAGCAGCCGTACCATGTGACACGGCAATTGTGAGTTTCCGCAGCCTCTCCACTGCAAATCACGCGTACAACGGCACAAGTTTGATATTCCATCGTCGTGGTTATGACTGCGATTTTCCATCGAAGGGTCTCCAGTGTGCTGTGGTTGATCGTTCACTGTCTCTTGCAACATTGCTCAAAGACTTTCCAGTGGGGTCGGTAAGGGAAACCACTCTAACGCATCTGTATGACAAGGCTGGTACGAACCCTCATGCTCCATTAGATCTGGCTCCCATGGAATTAGTTACATACCATATACGATGGTAGTATTTATATAAATGAAAACAAGCTTGATATCCATTAACATCATTTGAAATGTTCATCATTGTCCATCAGAGAATGTATGTGCTTTAATTGTGAAAGAATTCCTGCCATATTATAAATGGATATAGATTAGAAACATTTTCATAAGAGTGCTAACCTCATAAATCTTTCTGATATTTCTATATTACAATGGGTATTTCTTACTGGTTTAAGAAAATATCCATGTATATTTATAAGTCGTAATTTAAATCTCTTGATTTAAGTTACAAAAATTAATATTCCTTGCACACACATTATAAATATTCATTAACACTTTATGTAGCTACATGCATTTCTAATTATTACTATTTCTCACATACACTATTAGCCTATTTCACCTTCCACAACTAAAATAGGTTGGGTTTTTTTTCCAGCTTTATAGATAGGAAAACATGATAGCAAATCTGTGAAATTGTGAATGGATGTACATGTATCTGACAGTTTGAAGCTTCAACCTTTATGCATATTGACAGAAACTTGGAGAGCAAAATCATTCGTGATTGCATCTTTGTTATCTATACAATAACATTTTAGATAAATTTGCAATTTTGAATCTCGAAAGATATGAAAATCAATAAATACATTACATTTACTTTATACATATTTTGTGAGATCTGTGATAATGCAAAGTGTTTCCAAGTTCTGCTTAGTCTAGACGTAGTGATTGTACATGAGCTCTGTATACATGTATATAGGTATATGTATGTATGTATGTATGTATGTACATTGTCTGCAGACAAACGGCTGACTACCAGTGTTCGAAATGACTGCTGAAAACTTACTGGCCCGAATAATGATACAAATAGCAAATGTTTACAAAAAACATGAATTTCTACTGGCCCAAAGGATACCTTTCGCATTGAGAGAAATGGCTGGGCCAGCGGTAATTTCAAACACTGCTGGCTACGGTCTATTGCTATTATTGTGCTCTGCATTTGTCTCATTGTGTATGAGGCCAACTCAAAGATGTCGTAATATGGATAGTAATTGTGTTACGACTATACTAATAATTGTTAGTCCTACAATGATACTGTAAATCATTAAATTAATGCATCACTAATTTAATGCGACCTCTAGATTTTAGACATAAATGCGACACCAATAAAATGCGAACGGCCATGTCTCCATGCATGTTTTCCTCAAAAGTCTTACCTTTAACGCGCAGCAATTAAATGCGACAATACGGCGGTCGCATTTTTCGCATTAATTTCATGATTTACAGTTTATGTGTATGATCTGGATATCTATATTCATTCAAAGTCTTAAACATTCATTTCTTCAATATCAAAATTCCACTACATCCAAACTATTTCAGAAGAACCATTTATTGGTACAGTGTACGTAAAAATGTATGTAAAGGTTTGTAACTGCTAGTATCACAACACAACATAATAGAATGTGAGATGGTGCTGATCAATGTTATAGATCCTTTTTTTTTCCGTGCCAAATTTTTTTTAGGGATTTATATTAAAACTCTTTTAATGAATTATCAATGATTGAACATACTTATAGACTATTGAAGATATACACTTAAACAGGCATCATTGTTATTATTGCATAACTGTGTATACCGTAATTTAATGCATATTATATGTTTTATTCACATTTCATACTTTTCATTTTTACTCCATATTGATTAAGCAAAACATTTATTTAATTTCATCAATCCACTGTTACTACTGCAATTTACATTTACCGCACATATGTATAGAAAACTCATTTTAAAATGAAAATGTCATAGTTGCAGTGAGAATAATGAACACAATAACCGGAGAAACAGTATATTATTTATACCTGTCCATCCTGAAATACCAGTACACATCTCATTCATATCATTGACATCTATAGTGTTTACAGCCCATGTATATTTGATGGATACTAACACGGTACATGTGATTAGTTGGATTTGTGATAAGAAATGTTCATGAAATATTTCATGAAAGTTTCATGAAATTGTCATGAAAAATAAATAAAAATAGATAAATATTACCTACATCTTTGACAAGGAGTATGGTAATAAAATTGTAATATATTCAAAGTTTCAGTCTACTTACTGGTATCAAATTTTTAGATGAAGAATACAGCTGCCACACATACACAAGGTTATTTATTGTAAGCTATGTCATGAATACCCAACTGAAACTCAATCTTAAAGTTCACTTCAACACACTTGTGATCGAGACGTGTCAAACTTGTATAACTATAAGTATTCACCTTCATGCATACAGGACTCTCAATGTGACCCCCATTTCTATCACAGTTGAGCTACAACATATGATTTGTCTAAAACGTGTCCACGTTGATTTGACTTCAATGCCAAATGAGCAACAATGCCTATTGATTTTGAGAGAGAGAAAAAACACATCATCTTGCATATTATTGGATATCATGAGTCTTGTTGTACATCATTTTTGCAAAATAACTGTAAAAGATGAACAGGTTTTCCATACTAGAAAATGATAATCACTGAATGAGCAATGATAATTATATGTATATATGGCTTTGTATAAATACATTGTGTTTGACCTCAAGTGAGTGTACATTATTAACTTCAATGGAGGGTGTAAAGAAAAAGAAGAAGAAAAAAATAATCAATTTTTCTTTTATCTTTGAATTAAAACGGAAGACCATTTTCTAATTGTATATCAGAAGAGTGACACAGCTGTAGATAGCGGCTTACTTTAACAGTATGTATTACTGTGTTGTCTGCCGGTATGTTTCTTTTCATCGAAACCGTCCTTTTGTACAGGTATCGGGTATTGGCACATCGGCAGTTAGTGGGTACCCAGAAGGCTCATTAAACATTAGGCTGTAAAAACATGTCATTGTCAGGACTTCTTTTCTTCACAATACATACTGTAGCATTGAGGTGATGTCATTTTAATACCATTTGCATAAATTTTGGCATGTGTTGCGGAATATCATCGAACATGAGCCTCTTGAAAGAGCATCTATACAATCCGTTCATTGTACATTTTGTGTGTTTATTTGTAGTTGTCTACAGCCTCCTAACAATGGTTTTAATTCTGACCTATAACATGATGTAAATTTCGATAAAAATCATTCGAAGATTGTGTGAATATATTTTATAATGTGTTTTGTTCAGTTTGAATGTCAGATTTCATGCCTTGATCTAATCATGTTGAATGGAATAAAACTAATCTAACCAACAAATGTGTATGTTTTTATGGATGGATGGTTGGTGGGTGAATTGAATTGGCATCTAGGGCTGCTGATTTAAAGATTACTTCACTCATATCACATATGTATCTGGGTATCACTTCTCGAAGGTCTCGTATCTACTATGTGACCATAAGGACTCTCGTAGCCATCTCTAATACATGAGGATCGTGCACTTACGAGAGCGCTATGGTCTCATAAATGGATATGAGAGCTTTGAGAAACGATGCCCAGCACTGTTTGTACTAGGCCAGCTGGTGGTGGTAGCTCACTGGAATATTCTGCTGCAGTTAGTACATGGCTGACTCCAAACTGACCAGTCATTTTCAACTGATCATCAAGCAAGGAAACAACCAGCATCCATCTCTTACAGGTTTTGCTATGAACAGGCCTGGCTCAGAGATTACGAAACTTTTCTGAGTACGATTTCATACTCAACTCAGAATTTTGTTCATAAAACGTCATGTTTTTTAGCATAGCACGTGAGCTGAGCACAAAAATGTACTCAGAAAGGTTTCATAACCTCATGGCCTGGCCCCAAGACTAAAACATTTTGAGTATGATTTCATGCTCAAGCTCAGATTTAATATGGGGATTTGTGAACATTGTTGAGCATGAAATTGTACTCAGAAACGTTTTGGATTTAAGGTCTTTCACAAGAACACATTTTAATATTTCATATATAAATGGTGGTAAACAATGTTCAGAACTGTTTGCCACAAGATAGCCTTGTGAACGGTGTAAGGGAAATAATTTCACATTCGTAAGATCAAATTCACTACTTCATAAAATATTACATTATTTCTAGAATTTTTCACTAATATCACGACTTGTCAGTTTAGGGCAGGAGGAAACGTGCAACATCTGTAGTGCTGAATGTTGCAGTAAACCTGTGAGCACCGGCTGGTACTGACAAGACCAACGATGATAAAAGCATTGCCACTCTATAGTCAGTGCATCCTATCAATATCACATCAGAAAGATAACTTTCGCAAACATTGATGCCGGGCCCCCGCGACAGGATTTGAATCTGGAACCTTTGGCTCTGAAGTCCAACATTCTACCACTGCGCTACATTCCGCCCCCAAAAAATAGTACAGTGAGTGAGTGAATTATTGTTTTACCTAACAGTGGGAATCTTTCACCCATACACGATGAAAATATATTCCAGTCAAAAACACTGCAAACACAACTGATATTTTCACTTGCAGCTGAGCCACTCATGAAAATATCTCCTTTCTCATGTCACTTGATGAGAGATACATGCTATTTCACTAGACACGGGACATATCCTCCATATCTCAAAATTAGGTGATTTCAGACACACAGTATTGAATTACAGATTGAAAATAACTAGTTGGGAACTTCTAACCTCAATTATCACCTCCTAAAGTGTTTCACGACCATGTCACAAGTCATATCCCTTCTTAAATCGTCATCTAACTTAGGAGGCAATATGCTGGGTCATAACTTTAGGAGGACGTCGTGAAACGGGAGCCGGGAGTTCAACATTAATACCCATGTGTGTTACATTTCTGATATGAAAAGAATCAGATCTGATGCAATGGCTGAACTCTAGTCTTTGTAGCACAAACACAAACAAAAACAAAAACAAAATATCTTTTTTTTTTAATAACAGACTAAACCCATTCATTGCCCAGGTTTGTAATAAGATATGGGAGATGTCCTTATATCAAAGAGCTGGTTGTAGATTTGAAGAACTATGAACAAGCAAGAGTTGAAAGAAAAAACTACATATAGAAACTACCCAATTTGAAAAGCTACTGCACATTTCAAGATTATAGAAATTATATGACTATAAAGTCTCCTAAACAAACAAGTTCCACTTCAAAATGTCACTTCAGTCAATACCATGAATACAACACTTTAAAGGTGCTATTCCATCTGTAAGTGCAACATGTTAAATATACACTGACATGTTTTTCAGGAATGTCTCATCTTATAAATACAATTTGTTCAAAATTAAGAAAATAATATAAGGGTGTCATTCTTCATAGACCCAATGTTAATGGAGGTCAACTATGTAAATTGCGTGTAAAATATATACCTGTAATTAACCTTCCAATGGCTTCTTTCTTCATGTGACAAGTCTAGCAGTGTTTATTAACAGTAACAAAGCACCACATTGAAAACATTTCTTAATGAAAACAGTGACCATTTTCCTAGGATCACCTTTCTAATAAATTGAATTTGGTAGATTTTCATTTACATTTATACAAACGATCTCAAATAATTATACTTCAAATAAAATCATTTACGTTAGATTTCGTAGTACAGTGCTCCCTCGATATAATGCCCTTCGATGCACTGCAGATTCGGATACATTAATTGTCGGATTTTATTGTCCGGATTTTCAAGCAGGAAATATGTCTGCGCATACATTTGCGCATTTTCGTAAACATGGCTGATAGATGATATTTTTTTCCTACCAAAATACAATCCTTTCAATCCTTTAATAGTTTAGACATGTCGACCAATATATTTATAAATTAAGTGTTTATAATACATAATCCACACCAATATATGATTAAACAATGCTATGTTCGCATCAAAAGCAAACAATTGTCGGAACCAGGAAGCAATCTCTGTGTTTTCACCTGGAAGATATTCTACATTTGGATTTTAGGAAGTCTTCGTAATATATTAAGGTAATCTGGTAGTTACATTATATTATT
>JAUTBV010070094.1:5885-19630 GCA_032361325.1 Lepetodrilus fucensis
CCCCCCCCCCCCCCCCCCCCCCCCCCGTCATGACAGCATACCTTGCAATCATCAACCTGTCACGTCAATTTCTGGTCATCTTCTTCATGTTTACAGCCCAGTGGACTCGTATATAAGCCACAGTGAGTATATCTATGTCATCTTCCAGGAAGGACAAGTGTATCCATTCATTGCCTGAACAATTGCCCCTTGTTGTGGTTTACCTGCGATGGCTAGACCACTCAGGGGGGCAGGAATGTCTTCCCATTCACCGTATCCAGAGGAGGTAAATGAGACAATTCGCCTCCTTCGCCTCGTGATCTAACAAGTCGGGGTGCAAGAGGTGTGTTTTTTTAAAGACAGGTGGAAACAGGTGTGTTGTGGCTTCATGAATGTTGTTCGTTCTCAGTTGTAGCAGTTTACGAATTGTGTATTGGGTGTGGTTTGATAGGGTTGTGCGTGAATGATTGTGATTTGGGTGGATAGGATTGTGCATTGTGCACTGGGTATTGGGTGGATAGGGTTGTGCATTACGTATTGGGTGTGGTTGAATAGGGTTGTGTGTGAATGATTGTGATTTGGGTGGATAGGGTTGTGCATTACATATTGTGATTTGGGTGGATAGGGTTGTGCATTACAGATTGTGTATTGGGTGTTGATTGATTGGAGAATACAATACATGGTTTTCATTTTTTACTATAGACAATCTTGGAATTAAAGTACATGTTATAAAACTAATAATGTGGTTGTTGTTTTTAGTCACCAAATAAAATACTGCTGTAATTATGACTAATCTGACTAACATACAGCAATTTCCTACAAGTGAATTAAAAGTCACATACATCAAGTCACGTGAACTGGACAATTTTCCCAGATATGCCGAGCATTTGTCATACATTATTATAGCATTATCCAAATAGGGTCTCATCACTAGTAAACAGTAGCACAACTTGTATGACATTTTGTACAGGCTGTTTTGCGACAAAGTTTTCAAACATCCCTCACAGACAAAGTGTCACCTTCATCCAAAAACATCCCAATATTGACCTATAACATTACGAACTATTTTTTCTCTCCAGTTCCCCATAAAAATCAATGCGCAACACGCGATCTACGTCATCCCAGCTGGCATTCTGAGTCTAAAGTCACGAAGAATGTTGGCGGAACTTTTCAACTCAAAGATTGCATTAACAATGTCTTAGACTGAGTCCGTTATTTCAAATAAAATACTTCGAGGTGTTATTGCCAATTTTTTGGGGGGGACTCACAAATATTTTGTTTGTATGCATCCATGCTGCAGTCAGAGGCTAAAGAAGTCGTGGTGCGGATGGCAAAAATTAGGCGAGGAATGTTACGTCGCCCGTCGCTATGCCGTATAAAATATGTTAAACGTTTCTTCAGAACATCATGGTTGGTAGTGTTGATAGCTTTTTTTCCTCCATTGTCGTTTCAATTTTTATTTTATCATGATATCAGAACCGCATTTATATTAATATTATTAGTAGTTGTATAGTAGTAGTTTTTACACTTTTAATATTTTACTAAAAATGGAGAAAGACAATTATCTTGATCTTGCTTGAACACATGAAGACATTAAAAATTTCAACATTAAAATCTTAAATAGATTAATTTCTGATCGGTAAAAATATGTATTTTGATATATATATTTTGTAATGTACTAAAAAAAATGGAAAGGGAAAAAAAATAAAGAAAGGGAAGAAAAAAAAGGAAAATATTTAAATGTTAAAAGTGTTCTCGTGGTGTGTTTTTTAGACAACAGGTGAGTTTTCAGACACTACGAAGTCATCTCGGAGCAAAACGTGCAAGTACTTCGTTAACCCGTAAGCCTCCGAAATCCTGTCCACCTTTCGAAGGACGGCAATCTCGTCTGTTTGTCAACATGCGCCTCCCCGAGAACCCCTCTGATAACTTGTTGTGTCCACGGACAATGTAAACTGTACTGAAAGTCAAACTATTCCCTCAGCTGGACTCGGAAACCCGGACCCTGGCTGTGCCAGAAAACGTGAAATTTTCGTCTTTTTGGAGAACAAAAATATTTGTCAAGACATATTCTGAACTAATGTTGTTATGACAGAAGAGCTATTGTATTGTGTTGATCGACGTGCGATAGCTGGTATTTGAATTTAATAATAATTGATAGAAGTTCAAATTTACCCTATTGCAGATTCATAAACTATGCAGGAAATTGAAAAATCTTTGAAACATAAATTTGCAATAATAAATTGAAAATATGTCTTGGGACTAGCTTTTATTTTGGATTGAATTCATGTTTTACGTTGTGGCAGGAATATCTCACCCATCGTGGCAGGAATATCTCATCCATAGATGAAGGACTGGTATTAAAGGTAAACAGGCAATACAGAATAATGTAGTCCACTATGTTTACCCTTATATATCATTGGTTGGTAAAAATGTACATAGAGCTACTTTTAAATAAAAATAAGTCCCATGACGACAATATATTTGAAAACACAACAGATTGAAATCTAAGAAGCAGACATATAAATCATCAGTAGCAGACGAATATATTCAAATATTTACCGAAACTATTTGCACTCGCAACAACCCCAAACCAGATACTCTTGACAGGGGAGCAATCTTTCATTTGAATTATCAGAAATATTCATCCTGCTTCAGTCAAAGGGGACCTCCCTGCATGGCAACCAGTGGGGAAAAAATTGGATTCTCATTTTTCGGGGCCAAAGTAGAAAAAAAATACATACACACAATTAAATGACACATGTCTATAAATCATGTTGAAAATGTTTTTAAAATGAAATCCCGCACATCTGGTTTCGCTGTGACTTTGCAGTCTCAGCGAAATTTCAAAAACGTGCCTTTGCTAAGTATGTTTTGGAAGTTCAGGCTCTTAAGAGTGAGTATGCATACAGCCAGCGAAAGGGTTTTATGTCAAAAACAACATCATTATGGTGTCTGAGTGCGCCAAGTGGTTATTCAGATATTCAGACGGAGGCGAAAAAGACGAGTTAATAGTCATCTACCAAAGTATGTAACTGCGGTATTCTTAGACTAGAGAGCAATGATCTCATAGCAATGTAGACAATCTTAGAGAATGCTTCCTTCACTAGTATTATCACTGTATCTACCTCTATTTTGTTCTTTCCATCTCTCTCATGCTCTCTCTCTCTCTATTTTCTTTCTCTTACTTTCTCTCATCTCCTCCCTCTCTTTCTCTATTCAAATATTATGTCATCAGACCACCACCTGTCATGATCAGCTCACCCTGACTGCAATCAACAAGCTTAAGGTGACAGCTGACACCCACCTTGAGGTCAGAGGTCAGGAGTCAAGAGTCACAGCTGACATCGCTAGGTCAGAGGTCAGGGGTCAGAAGCCATGATAATATTGAACAATTCCAAGCAATGCCCCCCTGCCCAGTGTAAATATGGTAAGGCCAGTGCCATACTGGATATGAGCTTGCAGCTACTAGTCTAGACAAAATGATAATCACGTACATAAGAATAACTCTCAACTGGTGATGGATGCAATGTAAATATGCTTACTTATAAAAAGTACACAGAAATAAAATAGAAATTCATACAAAGTGTGACAACCATAATGTTAAGATACATAGTTTTATTAGGTAAAAGTAAATAATTTGATTTTTGTTTATACTTTTTTTTATTGGGTTTTAGAGCCACTTTCAATATTCTTTCACTTATATCATGACTCGTTTCATGCCACTGCAGTAATCTTTCACCCAAACAGGACAGACAACCCAAAATATACAATTAAAGGTAACAGGATTCTTGGTCATTTAAAAATAATAGATTCAAAACAAAGCAATTTGAAAATCAGTGCATATTATATGCAAATTGCAGGTACTTGCCATATACCATGTCATAATACGCAGGAATTAAAGCCATGTTTCTGACATTCTTGTACCTCTTTCCATATCTCCATGGCAACAATGAAGCTACTGTGATATATTAACAACTGCTTGACTATTGTGTAAATTTCGGCAAATCAAAGAATGAAAATCTTATTAAAACCTTGATGCTTGTTTTATGGTTGTGTTTATGGTTGTGTTATTGGCAAACAAACGAATCTGAAGGCATTAAATTCATGGGGGACATGGTTCGTATGTTATGTAATACGGATGTTAAATGTAGATAGACCCGCATTTAAGTTCTACAGAAGTTGTAATATGAACCAAACCACTGTTAACAAAACAGTGTTGATACTTATGTAATGCAGAATAAACATAGCCATAAAAGCAAAAATAAAAACTGTGATTTAGTATTTAGTGAGAAAATAAACTTTTATTGAGAGAAATTGGGTGTTGCCCTGTTTATGTATATACACTATCACAGAAGTGAGTGATTATGGAATTTAACATCGCTGTGGGAATGTGGCTCATTTGCGATGAATAATATCACATAAAAGTTATAACAATCTAAAAATAAATTAGATTCACCTTCAACATGTCCAAAAGAAATATAATAAATTAATATATATTTCCACATTTACATGAAATTATTCATAATTTTCCCATTCAAATGAACTGGCTGTTCATAAATTAAACAAGCTGGTTGTAATATATAATGTGTGTATGTTTTCTACAGACTGTTGCAAGGCCTGGATAAAACAAAATATATATCATAACATGATGTCCCTTGGCAAGTTCCGAATTGCGAGTGTAATAGATACACACGTGGATGTTAAAAGTGTTAAAAGCTGGCACAATCCCATGTCGGGTGCCATTTACCTGCAGTTCTTGGGATTCAAACCTGAATTGCCTCGACTGAGTCCAGCACGTAACCTACTTAGCCAAAGGGGTAAGTAACCCTCTGGTCAAGACCAGTAGGGTCATGTTATATCAAACATCTACTTTACAGTAAAGTAAATTACACACATTTACCTGTTTACAGTAAAGTAAATAATTCACTCACCGTATCCTGAATACTCCTCAATACACAAGCTACACATGACTTTCGGTGTCGGAGGAACGGCTAACTGACAATCATCTGTGCACTTCATCGAGAGGAAGGAATTCGTCCAGTTTTCATCCAACAATCGATCCAAGGGGTCCTAGACGACCGATCCAAGACAATCTATCACAAGGATCCTGGTCAAAGAATCCAAGACAACCTATCCAAGGATTCTGGTCTAAGGAGCCTAGTCAAAGGATCAAATGATCCGACAGTCAAAATTATCCAAAGACAACCAATCCAAGGGTCCAAGACAGACAACCAGTTTACAGGATTCAACACAACCGATCCAAGATCAAAGATTCTGAAATAACCAATCCAAGACAGTCTATCGAAGGATCGTGGTAAAAGGATCCAAGACAACAAATCAAAGGATCCACGACAATCAATCCAAGACAACCAAGGGGCTGCCACTCACGATATGGCACAGGGCATGTGGCACTACCGTATATTCACATGGACCAAGAGTCTGGATCAAACACACCGCCAAGTCAAGGCCGTTTGAAGGCTCTGTTTGCAAATATTCAAAGCAATAACGTAATTATCCTACAGTCCCTGCAATTGAGCATCACCGTAAGTGTCGGCACTAACTCTCTCTGGGGCGAGGACAGCTTAGCTACTGTCCCTTCCTGTACGCAGTCCAGTAATCTTAGCTAGATGTGTGCCACTACTCTATGCTGCTCTGTGACGCAACCACTATCAACAAACTGAGCAGACGGCAAATTAGTCGCTGATTCTTAACTCTCCTCCTCCCTACAACCCTGAAGGGTCAACAGCTTGGATGAATTTCAATCACTGTCATTTCTGTAGGCTAACACAACAATAGCATATAACAGGGCATGTGTTGGCCAGCCAAGATTATTTACTACTTATTGTTATTATACAATTTCTGGAGCTATCGACTTTACGATCAGGATTTGTGATTCCTTTTTCTGTGTTGTTTTTTTCCTTGCCACAGAAATTTCTAGAATATCTTGCCGGCTGATAAAGTGCTCTACACGCTGTTCGTGAGATTATGATGAATTCCCATTCAAAAAGTTTAACAGGAAAACGTGGTGCAACAAGTTTCGTGAAATATCCGTCTGCTTTAAAGCTCAACAATCAAGTGCTGGCTGAATGAGTCATGAAGATATCTTTGTGCCACTTAAATTCTTTCACAAACTCTCACACGGAGGGGGGTACGGTGCACTAAACACACGACGGAACGCTGCAAATGTTGGATAATCCACAGCAACAGGAGATTCTCACATTCGTGAACCCACTCCCCGACACGGTTCCGAACAGAATGATCGCTTTAAAAAAAAAACACCACTAAAGCAAAGTACTCGGGAGAGAAACCTGCATGTGTCATTTGTTGAAGAGAGCAGCAGACAAAAGCTCACGATATTGTCACGTCCTGCAGGAGCACAAAAGCAAATCCTCGTCGGCTAGTCCATCGAATTCACCCCCACTTCACCGGCGAGCTAAATCAGTAAATGTCGTTTTGTTAATGAGTAGCAAACTGGAATCTGCGAAGGGAAGTAAGTAGAGGCTTCCCTAGCACGCATAATGAGGCCCTCGTATATATATATATATATATATATATATATAAACATACATACACATGTAGAGAGAGACACAGCCTAGCCCACTAGCCAGCCAGTCAGTGGTGATGGGAAAAACTCCTGCCGACTTCAACCTCGCTAGCAACGCCCAAGACAATGGGGGGGGAAATTTCTAGAAAGACTGAGCCGAGATGTTCCTGAAGATAGTATCCTCTTATTATAGTTCCTCAAGCTTTCCCTGACATGGGTACATAGCAATAGCTTGGTCTGGCTGACCTAGACTTTGCTCTATCTCATGGGGGGGGTAGGCTGGTGGGGGAGAGGGTTAGACGTAGATATACATCATAACCATGGGAACATGATATTCATTCCCCAAAGATTATAAAACAGATGGAATAGAACTCGACACATTACTAGGTATAAGAAAGCAAGTTGAAGACTTTCACTACTCTCCTGCGAAAAAGTCAAGGAACTCTGGATATTGAGAACGTGGCTGCTTCCAACAAAAGTTTTATTTAATTTTCTCAACTATGGTTTACACATCGCAAAAAAGTTCCAACCCTGAGAGCAATGTTTACAAAATGTTTCGGGGAAAATGTTGTTAGTTATTTCAGGATTGCTGCAAATTATTATCATTAAAAAAAAAGTAAACAAATAAAATATAAATAAATTCCTCCACATCCTCCTCATTATTACAACAAGAAAATCCTAATCTTTCTGGAAGATTACCAAGAGATGAAGGATTAAGGATGAATGATCAGCAATAGATGAAATAGCCTAGGGGTTTACTTAATACCCCTGGGTATATATCCCACCAAGAAACATTAACACTTGCTTACCCCCCTAGACTTGCTTTAACAGGGCTGCTTTATAATGAGGGAGGAGGGCAAGGGATTCGAGGGAGGAAGAGGGGGAGGAGGAGGGAAATCCAAACAAAGATGGAGGGGAAAAGAAAATGGTGAAGTGCCAAGGAAACAAGAACCCAGACAGAACAGACATCTGCTGTGGAATTCGAAGTGCATTCACACCCAGAAGGAAAATGGCTGTACATAAACTTGTCAGGTGTTTACATTTTTGAAAACTCAGACTTCACTCAGACTTTCTATTCTGGTGGCATGTCTGACCCACTTGTTGCCAGTGACAACCACTGCTGTAACCTTTGACCCTAGCCAGTTTTGCCCCTGTGTCCCTCTTCCAGTCCAGCCTGCATTCAGTGATCAGCTCTGCCCTTTAACCACTTGACCAGGAGTGACCGGCAGAATAAAGAGATCAAACAAACTCGCTGGGCCGTAAAATACTGCTCAATTTCAATAAAGTCGCATTCAATAATGACAGTCTGATAATGTCCCGTAAATCGTTTCTCGTTCGATTTCCACGGATTTAGTCGGCAATGTTTTCTTCCACAATTAATACAAAAGATTTATTGTTAAAGTTACTTCCGTAAGGTGTCCGGTATTTTCACATCATCTTGTTTTCTCCCCAACATTTGAAAAGAGGTATCAGCAGTTGTCCTTTCATTGATTTTCCGCCAAGATACCAGGAATTTCGAGCACAAAAGCCGAGTGATATATCAGTATCGGGTGCAGTGTCAGTCATGTTAGCCTTGGCATGACTATTAACACATGGCACGACTAAAGACTCTGCATAGACGATGTAATTGCATGTTAACATCAAAAACATGCATTACCGTCATGAACATTTATCTGCACAATAAACACGCACATCAGCAAATACATAAGCACATGCATAAACACTCGAGTAAGTGTCTTTTTTTATACACTGTTTCCCCAATATTATTTTCAGTTGTGTCGCACTGAGCTGTTCTTTAGTGGGAGCAGAACCTGACAGAACTAAATGTTACTGTAATACCTAAATAGCCAGGGCTGATACATAGATTAACCAAGGGAGACAACTATATGTTACTGTAAGACTTAACAGCCAGGGCTGATACATAGATTAGCCAAGGGAATGAATGAATAAATGAATTAATTATTGTTTTACGTCAGAGTGGGAATCTTTCACCTATAGGTGAAGACTTGACCAAGGGAGACAACTGCATGTTTTGTATGAGCATTCAAATGTTCCTCTATAGATTGAAAAAGAAATATGTCATGATCCCTGGACAAATGTTTTGGGTTTTTTTATTTAAAAAATCAGCCAATTGAAATTCGGACAAATTAACATTGAAGCTTTTTCTTTAAAATTATCCATTGAAATAATAACAAATTAACATTGCAAGAATAGGAAGTTTCTGTTGGATTTCCATTAATATCACAAAAATGGTTCATTGTGAAGATATTGTGAACTGCATTGCAGATATAGAAAGTAGCCTATTGGATTTCCATTAAAATAGTTTTTTAAATATGGATCATTGACTAACATGCCTTTTTTCCCCAGTCTCTTTTCATTATGAACATTTTATGAACCATGGCAAATATGCTCTGTCCTCAAACAGGATTCAAACTTGAACATTTAATTTAGCTGTTATTGTCTGACCCCAAACCACTGTACCCAATAGAATTTAGTTTTTCTGCATTTCATCACGAACATAAAATATACTTGTAACAGACTCAAAAGTACTTTTAAAGTTTTTGCTGCATTTCCGTCACAAACATAAAATATACTTGTAACAATGTTAGAGCACTCATTAAGATTGCTAACCATATTCGTGTCAATACATCGGTGTGATGTGAAAAAACATTTTCAACACCCAAATCGCAAAAGCATGCACCCCCTAAGCCCAAAATTGATGCTAATTGTCAGGAAGATGTTGAAAAAAATATCCTAGTTAGAACTGACGGCAGTAAACGAAAACACCCAAACAGAGAAAGGATAACAGATTGTTAGTGGAAGATTGTTTACTTTGTTAAAACTTTGTAAGACAATATCTAGATGGATTGATTTGTCTGTAGTGGGTGTTGAAAATGTTCAGAAAAATAGACGAAAGACAAGCAACTGAAAGTCTGGAGTTAACCAGAATAAAAAATAAAGGAAATATATTAAAGAAAGTTGTAAGTTCTGTACATAAACAATATTTTGGCTGAAATATGCAAAATATGCTACACTTTAAAAATAAAGATAAAGTATGGTACTCTGCAAAGAGTTAAACATATATATTTACGAAATATTGTTTGCAAAATGACTGAGACCTTATTTATGTAATGATGTGTACTATTATTATTATTATTATTTGTAGTAGTAGTAGTAGTAGTAGTAGTAGTAGTAGTAGTAGTAGTAGTAGTAGTAAATTATTATATTTTTTTTTTTTTTTTAAATATATATATATTTTTTTAAATTGTATTTATGTATTCATTCATTTATATATTTTGAGAAAGAAGAAATATTAAGAAAAATCAATAAACTATTGTAAACATAACTCAAATAACTTGCAAGTCGGTAGTCAGCTTCTTACATCCCTCAGCAACAAAGCACACACATATGGTGCATCAATTATATAAGTCTTAGGTGATAATCAGTTACCAAGCTTTATGCAACTTTGATGCAAGTCTGTAAACAAACCCCACTGATTACCCACAATGCTGTGGGCACCTAGTGGGTCTCTCACACATGGTGACACACATTTCGGTAATTAGCCATCACGAGACCAGAGGTGTCTGGTAACGAGACTGGAGGTGTCCGGTAACCGTAAACAATGGCCGTTTGGTGGACACAACAAAAACCATTGCAGAAAATGCACAGATGAGCCTGAGAGAGTGTATGTGCATAACATAAGAGTGTTAATTTGAGGTGAAGAATTTCTCTGCAGTAGTGTGAAGTGGAGGGGCACCCAGATTTAATTAATTAACATTCTTGCATCTGAAGGCAACCAGATATTATTATGTCCAGCTGTGGTTTTTAATTAATTCAGAAGAGCTAGGGTTAAACCAGCGATAATGATGATGATGATGATGATGATGATGATGACAACGACATTGCAGACGATGACGCCAATGATGATAATGATGACGACGACGACGACGACGACAACAACGACGACGAAGATGACGTGGAGATTAAGTGAAATAGTGCTTAATATCACAGCGGGAATATTTCACTCATACATGATGGTATAGATGAAGAGGAAGAAGAGGAAGAGGAGAAGAAGATTGAGCGATGCTTTACATCGCAGCAGGAATATTGCACCCATAAACAATGAAGGAAAAGAAGATGAAGATGAAGAAGAGGAGGAAGAACAGATAGAAGAGGAGAAGAAGATTGAGTGAAGTAGTACCTTATGTCACAGCAGGAATAATTCACCCATACACGATGACTGAGAAAAAGATGAAGATGAAGAAGAGAAGATGATGATGAAGAAGAGAAGATGATGATGATGATGAAGAAGAGAAGATGAATAAGAAGATGACAATGAAGATGATGCTGATGCTGATGCTGATGTCATTGACATGATGATGATGAATTTAAACCTGACATGTAAACAAAAAATAGCAATAATTCTAGAATGAACGGAGTGCCAAGACTATAAGTATAACTGATTTTTAAAATAATTTAATAACCTTCTTTTTTTTTAAATGAAAGTTTATAAATATCTCATCAGTTCATAAATAACTCATCAGTTACACAAATCCATTGAAACCAGCATCAATCTATCTGTCAATCAAAACCATAGCTTTGTGGGCATCTGCAGTTGCTACTGGCAGTTAGAAGGTTAAACTATTGACTCTACAACTCGGCTGTTATGTCCAATCTCTGCTGTTTGAAGTACATCCAATTAGTACACCCTGATTGTGCATCAATATACAGAACTCTGACATTCTACAAACTTTTCTGTTTGACATTTGATTGTACGCATGCATCATGTTTAACAGTAGCTTCACCCGACATAAAATTTGCTCGAGAAAATATGTCAATACATTTCTCACCTTTCACTATTTTACTCAAAAAGGTTGAATTTTACACAAATTTAAACTAGCAAACAGGTGTTAAATGAGATAAGGTTAAAGAAAAATAAAAGGTCATTTAGCTGACAAGCTAAATTAAATCGTCCAATATTTCATTTATAAAATATACCAGTAGTTGTACAAACTGAGAAAAAAACATATTAAAATAAAATATTATAAGCCATAAGTTATGTCAGCTATAAATAAAAAAGTATATACAAATACCACTGAATAAACATTAACAGCTATGTCACCCAATAATAAACAATATAGATATGACAGCAAAAAGTCTTAAAAACACAAAGTTAAGTTCCAATACCAAACAATTTTTTTTTTTAAAAACCACTACTAATGAATGAGTATTATCAGCTATGTCATCCAATAATATATGCCATGAATCTTTCACCAATACGCGGTAAAAAAAAACAACAACAAAAAAACTATAATAAACAATATATAGATATCAGGGTTAGAACTTAACTTTAAAACATACTCGCCCGAATAACGAAATATATAACAAAACATGAAATTTCTACTAGCCCGTAGGATACCTTTAAAATTAAGAGAAATGGATCAGGCCGCCGGGTGAGTGGGAACTTCTAACCCTGAGATATGACAGCAAAGTCTGAAATATACTAATATCAATGTGAACGATCGCGATGTGAATGCGATGTGAACAGTACAAGATTGTGACCACGTGTTGCTGGATAGGTCTCTGTGACCTCGTTTCTTCCACCACAATGCGACTAAGCTCCACAAGTAGAAATCTACTTGAGAATTTCCTTGAATCGGAACTACCCAGATTGGTTTTCCTGTCTACACACAAGTACTGGGTTTCCTGTATATATACACTAACTTCAGATGCTATCGACATCATTTTGTATGAAATAGATTACACCCAATCAATGCACAGATATTAAATGGACATGTTTCTCAACTAAATAAGAAATAGATTACATTAAATCAATTAACACATGTAATCGACATGTTTCTCAAATAAGAAATAGATTACAATAAATCAAGCAACAGTATTTGAAATTGACATGTTTCTCAAATAATAAGAAATATATTACGCGAAATAAATCAACTTACCCGGTATGTGAAATTGACATGCCACTCAAATAAACAGAAATTGATTACACTAAATCAATGAACACATGTGAAATTGACATTTTACTAATATTTTTTTTTTTAATATCGATTTAACGAGAGAGAAATATTGCTTTATGTCAAAGCAGGAATCTTTCACCTATATGCGATAAAGACGTTTTCTTGCTCCATAAAATGGCAAGTTTCATCTATGGGTGATACTTCCATGCAACAGAGATAACTGAAGACAATATGAGGAATATTTTAACCATTACTCAAGAGAGAAATTCCATGCAACACACGTAGGTTAAACATTTTTTGGTATGTTTCAGCTTGACAGGTGAAATTGAGCAGCAGGTTTAACCCTCTCCCTGCTAGATTAGGCACAGGTACAGCCCTTTAGGGCATCTCTAGTTGCCTTCAGCATGAAGAGTGTTAAGCAACTGCCAATTTTCACTTGAGTGATGTCATTATTTAGAGTGCAAGGGGTTAACTGTGTTCTTCTGTTGACCAAGTCAAAAGAAATTAATTAATTATTTACATTTTAGTGATTTCTAAAAAAACCAATATAGCAGATCACCTTTGATAAATTGATTGCATACCATAATCTGACACCTGAGGTTATGAAAACCTTTTTAGGATGATTTCATGCTCAAGCTCAAATTTTATGTGGGGATTTGTGAACAAAACTTTGTAATCTCTAGGCCTTAATGTACACATATATCTTTTTTTAATTGGGGTATACAGCTGCTTTCAAGATTATTTCATTTATATCACTGCTTGTCAGTTGTAGGGCAGAAGGAAACCTGCAACATCCATAGCACTGAATGTTGCAGTAAACCTGCGAGCACCTGCTGCATGGTACCGACAGACCAAGGATGGTTATCTGCATTGCCACAGTACAGACAGTGTCATGATGGCATCAGAAAAATAACTTGCACAAACACTGATCCCAGGACACTGAGACAGGATTTGCACTCGACAGGATTTGAACTCGGGACCATTGGCTCCGAAGTCCAACGTTCTCCCAGTGTGCTACCACCCGCCCTAACAATGTGGTTTGTACAACGAGCACCGCATGCATGTGTTCGGGGGTCTAAGTGTTGTGACAATCGGTTTATTGCACCCACTTGCACGACGCTAATTATCACTCAAATACAGGAAGCGTGCACTCCATCGCTATCGATGAGCAAAGCTTAGCCTTAGGGATTCAATTTCCGCGCGGACCTATTCCACGCGGTCTTTGATTCCGCGCAAGTTAC
>JAUTBV010070205.1:0-12500 GCA_032361325.1 Lepetodrilus fucensis
ATTATTGATTGCATGGGTGTTATTGCACTCAAACATTCTATTTTATGTGATAAATATATATATATATATATATATATATATATATATATATGAAAGCCATACATGATATTACATTTATGACGACAATGATATGAGTATTTACGAGTATACATGCAATGTCTTAATCGTTACTTCAGCTAATGCAATGGAACTGAGCTTGACAAACCTTAACACAAACCTAACTCAGTTATAGCCTAATTCGCTATTCGCCAAGTGGTGCCAATGTCTTTGGCTTGAAAGATATCAGCTGGCGCATTAGTCGTATTCCGAGACAAATTAAGACTACTGTGGCGCGTACAGAAGACGCCGCTCGTCAAAATGTCGTCAATGCACGGTGATATATCACATGTTAGAATACCAGCAGTGTTATTACTTACGAAATGTCTTGTTCCAATTCTACTCATTAAGTTAGCGCTGTACGGTGCGTCTATGCCGTACCATTTCCCTGATCTGCTCCGCGTTTGTTCTGATGCGGCAAACGAACCAAATTGCATTGATCAGAAAGTATTCTACTTTAAGTTAGCAATAAACACGGGGATGCATGTCAATGTTAAATGTCTACAGTCACATGTTATTATTGTTCTTAAGTTAGCAATGAACACAAAGATATATGTCAATGTTAAATGTCTACTGTCACATGTTATTATATAGAGCCATTGCTTTTGGCATCAACTTGCCGTTTGTCTTCAGGCTGGAGGCAAACTTTGTATAGATGCCCTATAACGTTGTCATCATCATTATTATTATTAATATTATTATTGAAACAGGACCACTGCCGATCCTGGGATTCGAACCCGAGTTGCTGGAGTGCGAGTCCAACGCTCTACCGAGACCAGTAGGAGCATCTTATATCACACCCGGCTACATTATTATTATTATTATTATTATTATTATTGTTATTATTATTATTTTTTAAAAGAAGGTTTTTTTATTGATGTTCTTACAATACATCAAAAGACATTCGTTAGTCATCATTATTAATACAACAGGGACAGTCATCCTCCGAAACAATGGTCAATGTCTACTTTACACCTGACGTATATATAACAGGCAATCGTAATGCGTTGCAGGTGATTGGAAATGCCATAAATTAAAATATAACAGAACCATTAGCATGAGTTTTTTATATGGGTTTATGTGGTTTAAAAAAAAAAACAGAATTAAAAATAAAATTCTGTCATCGTTCATCTAACCAATATGATTCTCCACTAAGTAAACTTTTGAAGTTAATTTTTTATTTAGACTTCAGATTTTCTAACATTGAATACACATGTTCATCTGTGCCGCCTCTTTAGAAGACCTTTTGGCCTACTTCGGGCGTTTACGCTAGTTTAGCCCGGAAGTGTTATTGCGCATGTCTAGTTGTCGCTTGACAAACTTTCGTGCTTCATGGTCCGTCCTATAGCACGTTCATGACGTCACTCTAGCATTGCTTTCGCGACTTTGCGCGAACTTTAGCATTGCTCTAGATCCTCGAGAAACCGCCCGAAGTAGGCCCTTATCGTCACCACGCAGTACAAACTAGGAGATGCCAAGAAGATAAACACGTCTTCTGAACTTGCCCCCATTTCTTTTTCATAGTAACATTGATCCCAATCCCCTTCTGTCAATTCATATTCGACAAAGTGGTTCTTGTCAAGAAATTGATTTCGATGAGAGTAACTGCATACATACAGAGAGAAAAAAAAAAGACCCGAAAAGTTGTGCAAAAGGTCCTCTGTGCAAAATCACCTCTATACACTAGAACCCGTAGCCTCAATTCGTCATTGGAATAGATTTTTATTATTTTCTTCTCCTTTTTCTTCACACCGCAAGCATCTGTAAACTAAAGTAATCACGTCAAATATACGTTGCTTAGGCACGCGTTACTCTCAATTCATCGAGCGCTAGCACACAGATATAATCGGACGTGTCCTTGTTAATACGTAATCCATCCAATGCCACAAGAAATCAACCGCGCCGGATCTCGTTCCTTCGCGAAGGAAAGAACACGTACGGGAGATTTGTCCAACGCATTTGCGGACTAACATTTCCATTGATCAACCAAGGAGTCCTTTCTTTTGTGGGGGAACCTCCTTCAATATGTCATCTGGATCTGGACGAGATCTTTTTCCATGATATTAATCAAACAAAAACAATTACGTCGACGGTAAACGTCAGATCACTTTCGATTTACGAAGAGCTTATCCTGGATATCGAATGGAGACCAGAGTCAATAAAGAAACGCACGGACAAGTGTACGTGTCGGAATGGGGGGGGGGGGGGGGGGGGGGCCCCCCCCCCCCCCCCCCCCCCCCCCCCCCCCCCCGCCCCCCCCCCCCCCCCCCCCCCCCCCACAGAACGAAGCCACTTTCTGTATAGTGGCATCGCCAATACCACTCAATGTTTCACACGCTTGTCAAACCATGAACAGGACCGGAAGCTGTCGGGGAGTTCACTCCCCTTAGATAAATTGCGAATTTGCTCGTATGGTCTTGGTCCTATGAGTTTGTTGTCGTCATTTGCAAAACGGTACTATTAAATTAGTACTATGTAGTTGCGTATGTATTCATAATTTCAATACAGAGTAATAATTGAATCATGTAGGTATTACATATACTAGTATTGCACAGATAAATGACGTTAATACTTGTTGTTTCAACTACTAGTATCAAATTATGTTAGGTGGGAGTGAACAGTCCATTGACGTTTATGCCTATGTGCATGGACTCAAATTCAGAGTCCATGCACAGGCGCCTGTCACAACTATTGGTTTCAGAATACTAGAATAACAGTATTCTGAAACCAATATAGCTGTGGACCATGTGGGTGTGTAACCATGTGGGTGTGGACCATGGTGGGTGCCATACGTCTTCACGCAGACTCTGTCCTCTATTCCGGACAGAATGTTAAATATGTAACCGCATTGCAGTCCAACATAACTTCCGGTTGGACCAGCTTTCGCTCTACTGCAGGAATATATCCACCGTAATAATATAATACATACGTATGTGGCATATCCTGTGTAACTGAGGATGTTAACCGCAATGACCCGTCTTTACATCCAGCGCAAGAAACCCTGTAATTCAACGAAGTAGTTTCCTGTGTATGTGTTGTCATAGTACTTCAATAGTTACGTCAGTATAATTATGTATCAATCAATTTATCAGTCCACGTAAGTATATATCCATCTATCTACCTATCTATCTATCTATCCATTCATCCATCCATCCATCTATCTATCTATCAATATTTCTGTATGTATGGATGCATATGTACACACGCGCGCACACACTCACACACACACACACATACACACACACACACACACACACACACACACAGACACAATATTTACTATATCTACATATAGTGTCTATATATATCTAAACGTATCACTAGTATGTAACAGTAATTTTGAATCCATTAATCTCTAAATTAACCAACGTCAAATATAACCCGCTATTTTCTCAATTGCACAATAATTCGCACTTCTGTACTAAATGTGGTCAGTAAAGCTGGCCGTCTAGTCTAGATCTATTCCTGAATAGCAATGCTACATGATATTTGAATATTATATTCATACTGTGGCTAGACGTGCAATAAATAGTTTATAGATGTCTCCAGGATAGAGGAACCTAGACTGACAATTAAAATAGTTCGTCCCGCCACAGAAATATATGTCATCTGTCGAAGGAGAAAAATAAGGTCTATTATTATCAATATAATATGAGTTGTTATCGTTTTTATTCCATTTTATTAACCCCAATGCAATTAATTATTTTTTTCACAGTTTTAAAGGCATACAATCCGACCTCGGATGATGTAATACCATAGGCATACTATATTGCAAGTGAAGAAGATATTCACCCAATTACAATTCGCACATAAGATCTTTCTAATAAAGAAGTGACATGGAATTCACCATGCACCATTATAACTGGATTAAACATGTTCTGGCAGCTAAAATATCGAAGTTTCAATGTGATATGTCACATTAAATATTTCTAATTTATTTATTAGATTTAAAAAAAGAAGAATATCCTCTATATCTAAATAGTAATGTACCTTTAACGGTGATAAGACAAACAGGACAGACAGTAAATCTAATGTGTACATACGTAATACCGTTAAAATGTGTACGGTATTGAATATAATACTTCCATTAATAAATAACGGTAGAATTGGTCTAACGTTATTAAATCCCTAACATCAAGTTATCCGATGTACTGATATGAATTATTGTATTATTCTAGTCTATAATAGCATTGGTCATGATAGTATATATATATATATCTCTATCTCTCTATCTCTCTCTCTCTCTCTCTCTCTCTCTCTCAAAGGTCTTCGACTTTCAAAATGGCGGCCATTCCTCAGCGAAATCCTCAGCAGGGAAAATGTTAGGTACCAGTCTCTCAAAGACCCGTTCTTTGATGTATAATGACCTTTTCACGCATTTAAACCAAGCGTAGCATGTCCCCTGTATCCCGCGAGTGACCCGTAATGCAAATCCACTGAGCGTCTCCTATTTATGGTCACCTATAACTGTTTAACGTTAACGCTGGCTGCGTCAGAAAATAGCGTCACTTTGAAGGATTTCACATAATGTTAATTGGTTCAATTCGAACAGGGCCAATCTACAAGCATACTCAGAGAGCGAATATATTGAACTGGTTTCCACTTCCGAAGAATTAATTGTATCATTGGTACTTATCCCGGTTAAGAATAATCAAATAAAGAAGTATTGTATATTAAAATGTCTCCACGACGACTTCGTATTTTTCTGACCTTCACATCCGTTGGCTATATGGGGTTAAATACTGGGCTCCTTCTACTACGTGGCGTGTTTCCAACGGGGAACCGTCTAAGCTTACATAGCGTTGCGTTGTACAGCAGCAGTGGAAAATTGGACCGGGAACCAGTTTATATTTCAACTGCTTCTGGGACAAAATTCGGATTGTATGCCTTATCGCTAGAGTAACAATTCTAGGCCTTAAAATATGTCATTCTAAACGCTAAGGCTTGTGTAATAAACAAAACGAAAACCGATTTGTTCGTGTAACTCAATTTGTTAGGCTAAAAAAAACACGATACTGCTTTTTTGTTTGTGTGCATTTCTAAAGTAGCGTTCACAGATGTATGCCCTATTGGATGTGCCTAGTAACATTAGCGTCTATCTGCTATTTATCACACACTAAAACAAGTATGTTCTTTAATAGCTATGTTACCGTGCTCTTCTTCCCATGTGGTCTTACGCATTACGTTGGCTTGTAGCACATGTTGCGTGGACAAGTATATCCCTGATAATAACGGTATGCATCTCAAAGTGAAGCTACCCGAAACGTGGCGCGACGCGACCCGAACACTGGCGCGACGCGACCCGAACACTGGCGCAACGCGACCCGAACACTGGCGCGACGCGACCCGAACACTGGCGCAACGCAACCAGAACACTGGCCCGAAGCGACCCGAACACTGGCTCGACGCGACCCGAATAAAATGACCCGGAAAAAACAGAGCGAAGTGGTTTTGGCGCGAGTTGACCCGTAACCCATCTCGACATGCTATCACCCAAGGCAATACCGGTACTATACAAATAACGTAATGTGTTCTCAGTGGGTTGTTGTAGTATATACTCCAGCTACCGTCAGCAGATTGCGTTCGTAGTTGACAACGCTCATCCCTCTCTCTCACCCTCCCCCTATTTATATCGATCCGCTACTCAGTCCCAACGAGCTAAGTATTTTATTTTGTCCTATTATCAAATTCTCCAAGGACCAGGTTAGAGCAGTTTCCTAGATGCTATTCAACTTGATTTATTTTCTTCTTTCTTTTAGGCAAGTCGAGTAGAAAGTATTTTCAATTTCCGCCTCGACTTTCGAGATGATAGAAGACTCTCTTCCCCAAATCACCAATGGATGCTTGTTAAGTTGGTCGTTCTTGAAACGACGAACTTTTGTGAAACAAAATGTAATTTAGTACTATTCGCAAATTTTTGGGTGGTGGGGGGAGGGGGGATTGAAACTGGACACAAGGGGGGGGGGGGATTTGGCATGATAAATTTCATGGAAGATTGCCAAGTCGTTCATTGTAATGCTTAGTCTTGTGGAATCTATGTAATTTAATACTAATGCTTTATCGTTAATCATAGTTATGTTTGCCTTGCATAGGTCGAGTTGTCGTTGTTGAAACTAAATTAAAAGAACTCACTGTCAACTCATCCTGCAGTAGTCATCACCGTGCTCTAGTCTAGAATAAACATTGCTATATCATACAGTACAATATTCGATGACCTATACTTACTGATCGTTTACGAGTCAATTAATGTTAGGGAGAGAAAAAAAAAGTATGAAAGCTAACAATACAATATTATTAATTGGATCCGTAGAATGGCAAAACTGTAGAAATATGACTAATAAAAATCATCATTTATTCCTTAATATACTCACAATTGAGCTGTGTACTCATGGCTGATAGACACTATAACCGTATCTTGTTTTAATCATAAATCAAAGTTAATCGCCCTTTAAGGAAATACCGTGTACGTAACATAATACAATAACTTGCGGAAACACGAACCTCCACGTATCTAACACCTATTAGTACATGACATGGAACACCTTGTCTATTTTCAAATACATTTACTCTTGCAATATATATATCAAGCAGTTCTTTACTAATAGCCATCGATTTTAATGGACAGACACATAACATAGAGAGAGAAAGAGAGAGCCAGAGAGAGAGAGAGGGTGTGTGTGTGTGTGTGCTGGGGGAGAGACCACACACACATACACATCTCTCTCACCCCCACACCCACACACATAACACCCACACACCCACACCCACACCCACACCCATAACAAATACACATACATAAATATATATAGAGAGATACACATAATACACACACACACACACACACACACATATTACACACACATAACACACACACACACACACACCTAAACGTAACACACAACACACACATATAACAAACTTATGCACACATAACACACACACATAACACACGCACACACACAATACACATATAACACACGTAACACAACAAACACACACACACACACACACACACACACACACACGATACACACACACGACACACACACACACACACACACACACTTCGTAATGTCAATTATGGAAGCAAAGACATCATGCTAAAAGCTCCTCGTCAGTATCTACAGAAGCTCCAGCTCTGGCTCCTGCAGAAGGTGGTCCAGCAAGAAGCTGTCCTAATGCTAATTGACTCAATTGACTCCGCGTTGAGCTCTCAATCACTGGGCAAATTACAACGAAGGAAACACTCCACGATACAGAAGGCGACACCGAGAGCCCAAAGGTATAATTTAGCTGCCGCCTTCAAAATGCAATAGCAATTTTCCTTCGCGAACTCTTGCTTCCTTCTTAATCGCCTGCCATACGTTTACTCAAAACAAGAGAATAATGGCTTGTGACATGTCAGTTTGTTAAATAATCGACATGTTTTATTCATTCGATTAAAAAGAAAATATTATAAACGTTTCTAGACACGTTTAACGCATTGGAGCCCTTCGCTGAGGTCTCCTCTCCTATCCACAGAGCGTATTCGATTCAACAATCGACCTACCCTAGGGTGACGGTCGCGTGATGAAATTAGCCAATGAGGGTACTCTTATCATCATGAGTGTTTGGTCATTGGCTAATTTCATCACCCTAGGGTTGGTCGAATGTTTGAAACGAATACGCACTGAGAGGACGTAGTGCTGTAGTAATTGTCCTTATCGCCGATCAGTCTACGAGAGCTATGCCGTTCTCGTAGTGGGCAGGAGAGCTTCATGAAATGATACACAAGTATTGCACAACGTGATGAAGATAGGACTTTAACCATACACTCAGACTGTCTTTAGGGATCGTTGGTTTGTCATTTTCGTCTTGATCAGTATGACAAATGGTCGTTCCACCGTGGAAAACTGAATATCAAAGTAGTCGGGACGACCATTCGTGATATTATTATGGAAATCGATGTCTGGTTATAGAATAGTGCATGGTAAACTATACTCGTCATCCAATTAGCCCAGAAACCCGTGTACATCAATTGCAGATAAGCTGGTTGTTGCTTTGGGATAACAATGAATAGGGACTACTTGAAGATTGACAGCGAACTATCTGTACTTCAATGCTTCAGAGAGCTGAGTACATGCATTTATTAAGGAATGTCATGGGCATGGCCCTGAGCTACATTTAGCTGTGTGCAACGGGAGTATTTGCTACTATGAAGCTATTTAAAGAGGCAGCAACATTCAATATATGCAAAGGAGGGGATGCCATATTCAGCGGGTTTTTCGTGGTAAAGCTTTTTGAAGAAGCAGCAACATTCAATATATGCAAAGGAGAGTATGTTATATTCAACGGGCTTACTGCTTTCTGTGGTAAAGCTTTTATAAAAGATAGAACCATCCAAAATATGTGTCCTATGTGCAAAGGATTGTATTCCGTATGAAACGAACGTATTGGCATCAGCGATAAATTAAACGTTTTCTGGAAATGTAGTAAAACCCACAATCCTATTTTCCCAACATACAAAGTAATTTATGCTCTATACAACATACATACTTCTATCTGTGGTAAGAATGTTTGAAAACCTAAAAACATCCACGACAAGAAAGTCAACTGTAGTATATATCACAGGGTATCAATAATATAGTATGTGATTCCTATATAAGCAAAGGATCGTATTCTGTCTACAACGAGCATATTTATATCCGTGGTGAAGCTATTGAAAAAGGTAATAGCAGTGAAGATCCTATATGTTTCCTACATGCAATGGATAGTATTATCATTGAAGGTCATATGTGTCCTACATGCAATGGGTAGTATTATATATCATTGAAGATCCTATATGTTTCCTACATGCAATGGATAGTATTATATATCATTGAAGGTCCTATATATGTCCTACATGCAATGGGTAGTATTATCATTGAAGATACTATATGTTTCCTACTTGCAATGGATATTATATCATTGAAGATTCTATATGTTTCCTACTTGTAATGGATATTATTATCATTGTCATTGAAGATCCTATATGTTTCCTACTTGCAGTGGATCGTATTATCATAATGAAGACAATGATACAAGTTCCTTCAATTACGGACGACAACTCTCGTCTTGAACTGATCTCTATTCTAGCACCTAGATGTGAGCAACCACTTGGACCACGTATGGTAATTGCGATATTTTCAGCATCTCAAACGACAATTTCCTCCATGTCTCTTTGACACCGATTCAATGAGACCTGGTCGCCCGTGTATCGAACCGCATTTGGAAACCCCTCCCCCCATCCCCTTCATTTTCTCTTTCAAAATCCAACCCATTCCCTTCCCCTCTCTAGTTCCTGTTGCATCTTTGGCTACAGCTACATCTCAGGCAAACTGATCTAATTCGGAGGACAATTCTGTCATTAGATGGTGTCGAAAGACATGCCGAACATTGATTTTCTGACAAATTTGGGGGGATTTTTACGAGCGATATAGGAAATGGTCGTGTTGAATTGGACGAAGCCATTCGGCTGATTTCAATAAGTCGCCTTATTCATGTCGCTCCACTTCATCTACGGGGAGCGATCCCGGACTGCGTTTCACGAAATGGGGTCGTACCAATAGGCCTGGCGTAAATGAAGGGTTTACTTCACTTCCTGTTATAGGAAATGCATGGCATATGACCCATTCGTGAAACGCAGTCCCGGTGACTTATACGGGTTCCATTATCAAGATGACCGACCATGTCTTGGACGAATGTGCGTCCAAGACTGTCAATGGAACACCACCTGAATAGTACAGGAGTACCAAAGTATGAAGGAAACTATGCAGTATACAAAGCTAGACATCATGTTTATTCCATGTAGATAGACATGAGGTACTCCAACGTTAATAGGCATCTCTGTAATAGTAGAGAGAGAGAGCAAGAGAGAGAGAGACAGAGAGAGGAAGAGTGAGAGGTTGAAGAGAGAGAAATAGAGAGAGATATAGATGGAGAGAGGAAGAGAGAGGGGAAAGAGAGAGAAAAGAGAGGGGAGGGAAGAGAGAAAAAGAGAGAGAGAGAGGAGAAAGAAGAGAGAGGGAGAGAGAGACACGGGGAGGGGGTGTAGAAGAGGTTAATGAAAGAATAGAGACAGATACTGAGAGAGTAAGAGCGAACGATAGAAAGAGAAAGTGTTAGAGATACGAGTACGACATTTATATTACGAATAGGTCAGGAAAAGAGATAATATAGAGACAAGTAACGTGAAAAGAAGAGAGGGTAGATAGACAACGGAATAGGAACACACACACAATCGCGTGAGCGCGCATATATATATATATATATATATATATATTGAGAGAGAGATGAGAGAGAGAGAGAGCGCGAGAGAGAGAGAGAGAGAGAGAGAGAGAGAGAGAGAGAGAGAGGTGGATGGACAACATCTTATCATTTATATCTGACTTTTAAAGTTACTGTGGTGTATTCCGTCGTCAGTCGTCTGTACAAACAACTCCGTGCCCCCAGAGCCAGACAGCTTCTGCTTCTGTCAGACATCTTCAACAACAAGTACTCCCCAAAGACTGATCCTATTCGCCTATGACCATCTAACAAATCAATTGCAGTGATCCCAGCTGGCAAATAGTGATTATTCTCCGTAAGGGCCGTGGTCATTTATACGAGTATCAAGATTTGTGATGATGGAACTTTGTCCGGATTTAATCGAGACAGTAAACAAATCCTTGTAGTTGTAACGAGAGAAATTGGCATCGCCGACGTATTAAGTCTTCAGGGGTCACTTCCGGTCTTGTCTGAGCTCGGGGTCAAGGGTGGAGTCAAGAACTAACTCTGTCAGACTAAAACTGTTATTTAATTAATCAAAGTTATATCAATACGGTGTGTGTGTGGTCGGTGGGGAAGAAATACGTTTCCAGTCGTTGCGAATCTGTAATGCTTGTGGTTATGACTGACACACGCCAGACTGATAAATCTACGCACAGATGTAGTGGAGTTTTTACATCTAGTTTTACAGGTATCGTTTGATTAGGTTACTGAAGAACGGAGATCAAGATTGAGTTCAATAATACCGTAGTGAAAAAGCGGACGCACTTATGCGCACATTCATTATTCCCCCTTTTGCTGGGAGAATTAATTACCGTGAGTTATAACACAGAAAACTTTCCCCCGGGGTCCAACTATTTGACTGCTATATTAATCAAGTTTTAAGCTCCCATAAATAAATGCATAAAAGCTAGCAACAAAAATCAATTATAGAGCGTGTTCACGCGGATGTCAGGGGTGTTGTACTGTCGTGCCATGTACGGTACTCAAACGTGAGGGACACCTCTGACGTTCATGAACAATTCCGTCCGTTTCCAGAGCAATTGCTCCTCCTCAGAAAATCGTATTTTTACTCAATTTGATCCACTGTTTATACATGTATATCCGCTTGCAGAGAAATCCCACCTACCATAAATGAAATCCTGCAGTAAAGATTGCACTGGTGTGCACATTGGGACAAGTTGACATTAATTGTGAATATTGATGCTGCATGTACGTGCATATTAATGCTAAATCTATGAAGATATGAATAATATGACATTATAGCTCTGGTGTTATTTGGTCTTTATTTAAATAACATGTCCTCCATCACAACTAGCAAATTATATTATTGTCATTGACGTATACGATATATCGATATATCGATATCCCATATCGTAATGAACGATGAATACTGCATGAGTTACGAAACGTTTATGAGTATGAAACTTAACTGACCTTGAGCATGAAATCGTACCCAAAAGGATTCGTAATCTCTGTACCAGATGTACCATATAATTACAAATACCCGATGAAAACCAACTGATTTATGAATGCAACCGTAACAAGAAGAAATTGGCTTTCCCCATGATAGAAAGCCACGATTCATTAAACCTATCCATTGTAAAAGGGACAAATCTTCCTCTCGTTGCTTAGAGAGCGGTCTGAAGAGCGGATCTTAAGTACGTCGTGCGACGGCAAAGTGCCTTCATCTATACGTCCAGAGATAATGCAATTTACAGGGACGGGGAGACATATTTGGACTTGAATGACATCGTCACATCTGTCAGAAACCGCGGGAGTTGAAAGTGGTGTGATGATGACATTGCCACTGAGCGCCAGATTTGGAATATGAATCTACAACTAGTTGTCATATTGCCTATTCTTGGCGGTGAGTGATGGCACTCTTTCTCTGGTTATAACACCTGAAATAGAAACATGTTAATGTACAGCATATATTACTCTAGATCTGTCAGCTGTGGACGAAATATTGAAACATGGAGATATAAAATATAAATGGTATTTTACTCATGCGTATGTCTGCCATCATTAAACGATCATGATATTTCATATTTGAATAGATACGAGTTCAATATGACAGGAAATGAATGCAAATGTAAATTATGTCAAAAATATAGTAG
>JAUTBV010070205.1:15000-19628 GCA_032361325.1 Lepetodrilus fucensis
TACGAGCTGGTTACACTGCTATCGTCAACGAATACATGTAGTACTGTGTTATAATAGTTGTTGCGATAAAATACTATCCAATTGTTTAGATATATTTCAAAGGAAATGGAAGTGTTTAATTTTGGAATTATGTAACAGAAAGACAACTGTTTTAACTACAACTAGATCTATTATGCACTATTTTTCCCATTAGAGAGGTCTTCGGATGTTTAAATGATTCGTCACATCATAAATAAGCATAAACAGCTGATAAACAATAGGGGATCGTGTTATTGCTTGATTATCGGGATGAATGAAATATCATTTTAAAACCGAATATTTTTAGGGAGATACTTTTCAAGAACTAATTTAATTTACAAAATAAAACCATGCCAAAGACAAAATATACGAGTATATAAAATACTAGTAACAGATAGGAAAATAAAGTTATTGCACTCACCACTAGTCATAGTGAACCTCACCACTAGTCCTATTGAATACAGTTTGGTAAATTTGAGTCTTAAAAAGTGGAACTGACTCGCCTTCGTATAATTGACGTCCCACGAGCATTCTTCAGTCTGCAACATCAATACACCGAGCTTGCTGCGGAACAGTTTATCGTTGTTGACAGAGTTCAATTCTCATTCATTTTCCCAAAAGAACCAAGTCAATAGACTTATAAAAAGATGTATAGCTCCAATTGTCCCAGAAGAATTACGTCAGTTGTTTTTGAAAATAGACGACTTTTTAATGTTACGCTGAAAGTCTACAAGACGATTCATGGTGATATTGAAATGTTTACTCCGGGGATATAGTATAATATGTTATTCAGTTACTTCTAATATACATACATACCACGTATATATAATATAGAAACAATTTGATATACCATGCCACGTTATTAAGTCAAAATAATTTTATGATTCAGTACCCTTCCTAAAAGAAATAGTCAATATTATTTTTATTGCATGATCAATTACATTTTGAATATGTCGTATTTGAGTACCAATATAACCAATTATGTATATATACATTTATAGAACACTATGGACATCCATGGCCTAGTTTGCTAACAAATGCCCTTCCTTAAAAAACAACCAGTCAATATTCTTTCCATTGCATAATCAAATTACATTTTGAATATATCGTGTTTGAATACCAGTATAACCAATTATGTATATATCGCAAACCATGGACATCCATGCATATTTGTGGCAATAACTGTCAAGTGTTGGGCATTGTCTCGTAAATTGTGAACTATAACAGTGTGTCTGAGTTATGATACTTTTAGTGAAATTTGACGTGTTACGTAGAGTCATAACGTGGAGCTAAATGGATGTAGTTGACTGAGAACTTGGCTCCTGAGCCGGTGTTCCACGGGCAGATCCCGCGGAGTCACTAGAAGTGGCCGGAGATCCTGGGATCGATACGCTAACTTGATACTGCTCTACGATAGTAATGGTGCGGTATTGTTCTATGTAAACCAAGCACCCATATGGATGTAACCACGACTGCTTGAGCACGGTGCAGGTGTCAGGATCAACAGAGATACGGTGGATGTGTCGTTGAAGTCATTGCCCATGTAACCGTGATTGTGAAGGCAATTGGAGGTTCAGGAAACTACGGTTGGTGAACCACTGGAGTCCGCATCCGCAGAGCTATGGGATGCGTCTTTGTAGTCCATGTAATCATGAATGGCGAACTATTGTGTCAATACATATTGAGTAACAGGATGCGTCATGAATGTCCTAGTGATATAACCATGATTGTGAAGGCAATTGGAGGCTGCTTGCCCACACCTCCGGTTCATGGAACTACGGTTGGTGAACCACTAGAATCAGCATCCGTAGAGCTATAGAATGACGAAATATTGTGTTAATACCTACTGAGTAACAGGATGCGTCGTTATAGTCCTAAAGTATGGAAGCATGATTGCGAAGGGAGTTGTTGGAGGATACTTGCCCACACTTTCGGTTCATGAAACTACGGTTGGTGAACTACTAGAGTCAGCATCCGTAGAGCTATATAGGATGCGTCTTTACATTCCATGTACTCATGAATGGCGAAATAGTGTGTCGATACCTACACTGGGTAATAGCATACGTCGTTATAGTCCTAAAGTATGGAAGCATGATTGTGAAGGCAGTTCGAGGATGCGTGCCCACACTTCCGGTTGAACTACGGTTGTTGAACCACTAACGTCAGCATCCGTATAGGTATATTTTGCGTCTTTACATTCCATGTAATCATGAATGGCGAACTATTGTGTCCAATACCTACTGAGGTAGAAGATGCGTCTAACGATGACTCTATGAAGGCAGTTAGAGTTCCGGTTCATGAAACTACGTTTTCCAAAACGCTAGCACAGAAAAAGATTATCTATGGTCTGTATTGAGGATACGTTCAGAATCTTTGGCGTAGGAAGCATTGTTATCCAATTTCCGGAGGTTTCTTCTGCAGGATTGTATTGTATTGAGATTGTATTGTATTGAGATTGTATTGTATTGAGATTGTATTGTCGTATAGTGTTAGAAGCCATAGAGGTATAGTGTCAGAAGCCATAGACGTTTTATATTCTTCTTTAGAATCCATGTAATCATGAATGGCGAAGCATTGTGTCAATTACTATTGATCTACAGGATGCGTCGTTTAAATTAATTGCTCATGTAACCATTATTACTGAAAGAGTATGTCTGCAATAACTGAGATGCAGGTTACAGAATTACACTTCCGGTCATTGTAACCACGATTGCCAACGCACAGTGTATCAGTGCCAAATAGAGTTTAACAATTCGTATTTACACTTCCTGTCCGTGTTTACAATCACGGATGCCGAAGCAGTGTTTCAGCATCCATACAGGTGCACGGTGCGTAATTACACTTCCGGTCCAATCAACCGGAACACTAATCGAAACAATGTGTCGGCATCCATAGAGTAGTAATGATGTGCCGTTATATTTCCTGTCATTGTAGCCACGAGTTGTCAATACACAGCATGTCAGCATCAACCGAGTTGAATGCTGCGTATTTACACTTCCGGGTCCGTATAACCATGGATGCCGAAGCAGTTTCTCAGAATCCATAGCGGTACACGATGCGTCTTTACGCTCCCAATATATATAACTACGATTATGGAACTAATGGCTGGGCAATCGTAGAGGTACCGAACGAGGCTTTAACTCTTTACAATGCGGGGTATCGTTTCTCGTATTTTTTATATTTTGCCATACTTTTCAGCTACACCGCTAGCACACTCGGTAAACTGAGCGCCCCTTGGCTTTGATAGAGGCTACCCTCTGCCGTCAAGACAGCGTCAAGCTCCACTTTGACGGTCAGAGTTTCTCGGCCTACGTTTCTCGAACCTCCCATACCATAAATACTCTCGTAGCGATCTCTAATACATGGGGATCAGGTACTTACAAGAGCTTCTAGAAACGATACCATGACACTCACTAGCAACCATGATCATCAAAAGGGTGTGACAAGAGATTCAAGACTAGATGTAGGATGACACGTTACGCTGGCACACGCCTACTGGTGTAGCAGCACGCCTACTGGTGTAGCAGCACGCCTACTGGTGTAGCAGCACCAAGACACTCTAGATTGAGCTTCCTTGGCGAGTGTTTTGGGGCCGCTACACCGGTAACGACACAAAAACGCAGTGTCCGCACCAACCAACAAAATTAAATAACGTGTATTTACACTTCCGGTCCGAGTAACGATGTCTGCCGAAACACTTGTGGACCATTCCCCTACACTCGGGGCCCGCAACCAAATTTGAAAGGTTGGCTAATTGTATAATATTATTCAACAACATACAGATACAATAAGGCCAATCATGTGTCGCTCAAATACATCGTATTGGGATTTGGCATGTCTGTCCAGACTCATTTATTCTATTTCTTTGATGTGTAATAGATGGAGACGCAAGTATAATTGTATGGAAAGATCGGTGCTTGGTGGGCATGATCTATAGCTATGGTATTACGTACCGTACATGTGATGTATACTCCCCATGGAGTTGAGAAAGAAAATAAGAACGCACTGATCTATTGATCGGGGTACTAGTCTAGTGTTATGAGTACCATTCCGAGTTAAATGCGCACATTATTATTATAAAAGTACTTCGACCTATTCCATCGCATATGTCGCTTTATATGTCATATCTTTTCCACGTTGAATGCTTATAATAATGCGAATATTTGTACAATGATATATTGAGAAGTTCTAGTAAGGCTACATGTATTTTGGTATAGTTTCTCGAAGCTGTTATATCATATTCACTATGAGACCATTGCGCTTTCGTAAAATCACGATCCCCATGTATTATAGATGGCTATTAGAGTCCTTACGGTCTCGTAGTAATGAGAGGTTCGAGAAACGATACCATAACCTGAGAACATTGTATTTACATTGAAATCATTTAATTTTAAATTGGTATTTATTAATATATAAACCATACCTAATGCATGCCTGGATCTAAATTATTTAATCACGTATTATAAAAATACACCGTTTGTTTTGCCTAATGATGTATTTTTGACCTTTTGAAGCGATCTTAATGACGAACTAAATAGAGCGATATTTTTGTACATCGTGTAAAAAACATAAAATGCTGTAGAGATTGATGGAAATTGTGCTACGCCATA
>JAUTBV010070316.1:0-18221 GCA_032361325.1 Lepetodrilus fucensis
ACACGCACACACACACATAAACACACAATATACATATTAGTATATCTCCCTCTCACACACACACGCACACACACACATACACACACACAATATACATATTAGTATATCTCTCTCACACACACATACACACACACGCACGCACACTCATACATACACACACACATACACACACACAAACGCACACACACACACACACACATACACACACACATACACACACACACATACACACACACGCACGCACACTCACACATACACACACACATACACACACACGCACGCACACTCACACATACACACACACATACACACACACAAACGCACACACACACACATACACACACACACATACACACACACACCACACACACACACACCACACACACACACACACAAACGCACACACACACGTACATACACACACACACACACACACACACGTACATACACCTCACCACCACCCCAAAGAAAACACAACTAATACAAATTAACCACCCGCTCCAAACATGACATGTTTTACAAAACTAAGATAAAAAGCTTGATAACTTGGATTGTCAGAAATGTCTGATAGCCACTGTATGTCTCGGGTTACTGACGGCTGAATTCAGGTTGAGTATCGTTGTTCGAATCTATTGTTGTCTAAAGACATCCGTTTCATGATATACATTGGAAATAAATCAGGGTCCAGTTTTACAAATCAATCGTAACGCTACGAGAGTCGTCACTCCTATTAGATATACATGTACTGTATACGCTAAAAATTAGATATGACTCAATTAAAGATACGATGGTTCATGCCCATTATAGGGGGGCCTAGTCATACGTGCGAATAGTCATAGATCGTTACGTGAAACGGGGGTCAGGGTCCATGTTCCCGAACCTATGGTTAAGACTTCGTGGAGGGGAAAATCATTAAAGTTTCTTCAACGAAGGCGTAACGATGTAACTACGTATACGATAGCTTCGAGAACATGGCCCAGGAAAACAGCAGAATATCTCCACCAACATTAATATACGCAGTTCCCAAAGACTTTCTTTGAAACAATGGAAATGTACCCTTGGGCTCTAGAGGGTTAAAAGCACGCACCTGTAATACTATCTACATATTAAATAACTGCGGTTTTATTTGATTTACAACCCCTAACAATGTAATGTTGAATACCGGTAGACGAAAAAAGTAAGACAACTTATAGTGAGGTTTTGTAGTTAAGGTTGAAAGCGTATACGTATTAGTAGCATACATACTTCCTACGTTAGGAAATAAACTTGGTAATAGTAGTATGTTTACTTTAACCCTCTCCCTGCTGGAGTCAACCGGAGATGCCATAAAGAGCATTCTTTTTTATTGCCCGTGTCTGATCCAACAGGGAGAGGGTTAAGCAGTTGGCCCAAGCTAAGATTATATCACGAGATCTATCCTTCTGACTTTCATAACTAGTATTAGCGTCACGACATGAGTGACAGACAACTTTACTTTCGTCTAGGTATTCCAATTGAGTAAATGTTTAGAGTCAATATTACGGCCATATAGCTTATATTAAAGACCGTCTTATCGTTTTAAGAACTCTGAAATCGGGAGAGCAGTTGACATTTTAAAAATACGGCGGATGTTCGTGACTACATCTGGAATCAAAGTATATACTACATAAATAAATATATGTATGTGTGTGTGTGTATGTATGTAAAGCTTAAGGAACAATGCCCTTGTAGTAGTAAACATAAAGAAACGTTCCTAAAATATCCGCAGACACGAATGTCAATGTCCTACATGATTATATTTCTCATACATAGAGAGAGACATATTTAGCAAATACGAGAACATAAAATCAATGCTATTCTTGTCGCCTGATATTAATCTATGAACAATAATAATATCACCTTGAGTTTTGCGAAACTAATTGCATACCACGTGCACACTAGAGTGCGTGTCAGTTGATATTATGTAATGGTTCTAGACGAGACCTAATACTAACCTAATAATAGTTGTACGATATATTTCTAAAGATTAAAAGATCACAAGGCCTACTGGAAATTCGTGCTACGATATGTCAATCATTACACTGTATAGCTAGCTGATCACATTAATCAACGTCCGGATAAAGTTTACATAAGACAATAAACACAGATTCTTTGTATATGGAATCTGCCGTTTGTATAGCTGACATATATGCTCATAATTTTCAACGCCCGGATAAAGTGCATAAACACCGCTTTTTATTTTTTGGAAACCGCCGACTTTTCACAACAAGTAAGTTTTCTTTAACATAAACGTTATTGCTTATACTTATAATTACTTCACGGTTTTGTTTGGATTGGGATATAGCGACGCTTTCTTGAAAGATTAATTCACTGGTTTGTGCTTATGCTTTATGCAATATAGTGAATAAGAAAGTCTCATACGATGATTTTATAAATATATCTTCTCGACGTATGTAAATGTACATTTTCAATCACGGTTACAAATGATCTCATTAAATATTATGGTTTTCACATCATATCGAAGAAAATAATGGGGCATGCACCCGTAACTAACACGAATGCATACCATAACACCATCCTCGAAACACATGGTCATTATGACTATACGTAACATCCGTCAAATAGGTTATGGATGTTAAGTAGTCATTGTAGCCTGTGTTTCGAGGATGACCATATAACACAAGAGAGATGTTCTAAACAGGAAATGGAGGAAATTATATTTAACAGATTACGTTATGTTAACTAAACTATACACACGACTTCGTATACTGCACATGTAGGTATATATCCATATTGCTGTTGGTTATATACCATTATTAACCCTCCCAATGTGGCAGGCAATCGGAGATGCCCTAAAGAGCAGTGTTTGTGTGTGTGTGTGTGTGTGTGTGTGTGTGTGTGTATGTGTGTGCGCGCGCGCCTAATCCAGCAGCGAGAGGGTTAATACATCAACCCTTGTAAAATGCATGTATCCGTATGCATGTACCATGTACCTATAAGATAACTCTAAAAATAATATTAATAATAATAATAATTGTATTTACCAATATGTCCACTGTGAGCGGCCTCGTGTAGTGGATAGTTTCCCTGTTGGCTTGGCAACCAGAGGTCAGCGTGTGTCCTCTGTAGAACCACCAACGCCTCCTGGGATCCTTTGAGGGCGGCACAGTGACTGGGGCTGCAAGACAATCACACAATCCACATCATCACAGAAATCTCAATATCCGTCTCTCCCTCTCCCTTGACCAGAACCAGCACCTTCAGGGGTTTGTGTTAAGCCGTGACCGAAACGTTATCGCTAGGAGAACGCAGGCCCTATATTCGGACGTCAGAGAGAGTGTTTGGTGACAATGAATTTTAAAAAGTGCGAGGCATTAGCAACAAAAGTGTGTAGAATGAATAGGGGTCGTCTCTGTTGAATGAGGGGACGTCGATCTGTTCAATGGTTGTTCCAGAAGTGGCAACACACCGCTTGTAATGTCGAGGGGGGTTTACGACTTCTAGTATATATCCAGGTATATACGGCCCTACAACCAGCGAAAAGTGACCCTTGGTGTTTGATAAACATCGCACTTCAACACGGTAGCGAGGCGATTAATAAAAACGAGTCATGCGGCTGCGTTCACTGAAATACTTAGCTTTGTCGTGTTGGTGAAATAAATAACGGGACTTACAAACTAACTCGGGTAGATTCTATTCCGTCGCTCGACAGTTTCAACAAAGGATATGCAAACTGTTCTCGTAGTACTCGCCTTTCAGTGTAAGCAGAATATACCTGTATTCGATACTATAGTGTGACCGTAACTGAGTTGTGTACGGTGGTCACAATGAGAAATTCTGTAGTTATTCAATCACGGCTATGTGTATCATTCTTGTGAATACACAAATGTTCGATTCGGCAACTCGACGAATAATTGAAATAGGAAATCAATATATTGAGTTAGATCATTCAAATAGGGCCCACATATTGGCAGATGTGGGTTACCTTTTTTTTGTACTGGTCTATTATAAAATTGCCACAAAATATGCAAGTGAGGCGGGATTATAAATTTAATTATCATTCCAGAGATCGAGTCTACGAGAGTGTCAGTGTATACCTAAGCAATATATTTTACTGCTTGCTTATTGCAATTCAAGTTGCATCAGAATTCGGCAGCTGTATACGTAGCACTGATCAGGTATCAATGACACCTGACATGACTTAAACAGATAGCATTGTGCATGTGATGTGGAATCGTGCATGCCATTGCAAACTGTCACTATGTATAAGCATGGGGTGGAAAGGTCAATATGTTGGTGGCACATGCTACCGTGCATGTAATTGAATACCTCCGCTCGTGTTTGGAAGTTAAGCATGATCGGACTCGGTTAGTGGATGGGTGTCTGAGAACCCGAGTATCTGGAATTCATTCCTGCCCCCACACTGGTACATGGAATAGTGTGAAAACGAATGTGTTCACTTAGCAGTGAATGGGTACCCGGTAGGATGAGATGGAAATGTGGATGATAACGTTATAATAGCGCCTGCAACTTGGGGAGTATATTCCTCATGGCGTTGATAAGGAAACTGAGAGGCACACTGATGCATTGACTGGGGTAATAATAATGTAACATTTTGAGCATGCTTAAATAGAGGATGTATCTATGGCACTGTGTGTGTGTGTGTGTGTGTGTGTGTGAGTGTGTGTGTGTGTGTGTGTCTGTGTCTATGGCACTATGTGTGTGTGTGTGTGTGTGTGTGTGAGCGAGAGAGAGAGAGAGAGAGAGAGAGAGAGAGAGATATAAAGGCATAGGTATGTATGTTGTGAAAATGTACTATGCATATATGTCTATGGTGAAGCCCATCTTGCCTAGCCCACGTGGCCCATCTCGAGTTTCTTCGTAGTATAATATAGTAAGCGAAGCTCGGAATTGTACCCTTCCCTAGGGGAGATGGTTGGAGACACGATCATACGCTAATAATGTGTCTATAACGGAGAAAGGTATCAATTAAGCTAGGAATATATGAATTTTATACGGACATTCATCTGATCAAGAAATTAATATCTGTAGCTTGTACTGATTCTAAATGGATGTTCATAGCGTCTTCATTATATGGTTTAAATTCTATGTGATTCAGCACTATCTACGGGATGTCCTTTCAGTTTTGTTTGGTCTACTTGTCGTTGTACGAGTCGCACGTAAAATAGTACACTAGTAGTTCGGTGAAAACAAACTACGCGTAATTTCATTTCTAGAGTCATTCCAACCTTTCAAACATTATTACAGAAACTCATTGATTTTCCAGTGTAGCAAAGAAAAGTAAATTGGCTGGTCTACTTACATGCAGTTCATCGGCTAAGAGTATCTAATGACGTGTGTGTGGGTCTGGTGATTTGAATATCGCCAGAAATATTTTCTAATTAACGAAAAAAACGCATAAATGATTGCGTTGAATTGCCTTGTCGTTGGAAGTTGTGCACGGCTATTGTTTTTATTGATTTTGTGTACGAGTAAGGGAAATAAACATTTTAAGTTGAATTTAATCTTAAAGTTAGATCTGGGTATCATTTCATAAAGCTCTGTAGCGCTCTCTTTGCACTTTTTGCAGTGTAATTAGCTATCGGCAAAGATAATGTTATATGCATCTCTTAATGGATGCGAGAGCTTCGTGAAAGGTTACCCAAGTACTTGAAGCAAATGGATCTCTCTCTCTCTCTCTCTCTCTCTCTCCCTCTCTCTCTCTCTCTCATATCCTCTCCCCCCCTCTCTCTCTCTCACTCACTCTCATTTGCCCTCTCTCTAGCTATCTCTCTATCTCTCTCACACACACACACACACACACACATAGTACCCTAGAGCCAAACTCTATTGAAGCATGTTTAAAACGTAACATTATTAGTAACCCAATCAATGCAGATCTCTCTCTCTCTCGCTTTCGCTCTCTCCCTATCTTTCTCCATAGTCTATCTATTTCTCTGTCTCTCCCCTTCTCTCATGCATTTTTATGCACAGCCTCGTGTAGTATCCTATACATATCCGCTCACCATCTTCCCTTGTTGTCTCTATGTTCCGTGTTGGCGCCATGGTGGATCAGCATCTTCATGCACTCGATGTTGCCGAGGGTGATGGCGTAGAAGAGAGGGGTGCAGTTGTTGTTGTCCACGGGGTCAACTTTGGCCTTGCATTTTGTCAGCAGTGTGTCAATACAGGTGGTGTGTCCGCGACTGGCAGCGCAGTGTAGAGCTGGAACAGCAGGTCAAGGTCAAAGTCAATGTCAAGGCAAAAGTCAAATTATTGCTGACTGAAGTTATTATGACGACAATAGACGGTGAACATTTATAGTATGATATTGATTTATGATAGCGCAGTGTAGAGCTGGAACAGCAGGTCAAGGTCAAAGTCAACGTCAAAGTCAAGGTCAAATTATTGCTGACTGAAGTTATTACGACGAAAATAGACGGTGAACATGTATAGTATGATATTGATGTATGATAGCGCAGTGTAGAGCTGGAACAACAGGTCAAGGTCAAAGTCAACGTCAACGTCAAGGTCAAATTATTGCTGCCTGAAGTTATTAAGGTGAACATGTATAGTATGATATTGATTTATGATGATGCTATTACATATACTACTACTACGACCGTTTTTATAAATTGGTGGTTAGTCGTTTTCTAGATTATTTCACTAACATCACAACTTGTCAGTTTAGGGTAGGAAGAAACCCGCAACATCCGTAGCGATGAATGTTGCTGTAAACCTGCGAGCACCGGCTGGTACTGACAAGACCAAGGATGATATCTGCATTGCCACCCTTCAGACAGCGCATCCTTTCAATATCGCGTCAGAAAGGTAACTTTCGTGAACATTGAAACCGGGCTCCAGGGGCGGGATTTGAACCGAGAACCTTTGACTTAGAAGTCCAACGTTCTAACCATTGTGCTACCACCCGCCGCAGTAGTAGTAGTAGTAGTAGTAGTAGTAGTAGTAGTAGTAGTAGTAGTAGTAGTAGTAGTGAAGATTTGCACAACTTAATTCGCACAGCTTAATAGTCCAGCTCTAGGTTCAAAGCATTAATAACAGAATAATTAATGCGGGAATAGCGGGCCGTACGATATCATCGACATCGTGTCTGGTCTTACCTGTAAGTCCGTCGTTGTCCACGACGTTAGGGTCTGCACCGGCGTCGGATAACACCATACACGCCGCGGAGTTACCTGTGGATAGTACGGACGGATACTGAGGGGTGATGTCAAATTAGATACATGTATATATGTTATACCATTACTATTGGTGAGCATGACATTCCAGTCTTAACAAGATCGTCATCTACTGCGGTACTGATGCTCTGGGTATCTTTTGTCGAAGCTTTCATATATGCACTATATATACGACCATAGCGCTCTCGTAAGTGCACGATCCCAATGTATTAGAGATTGCTACCATTCGGATCAACCGAGCGACATCCACAGATATGCTCTCGGAGCTAAATGCTAGGTTGATATTATGGCGGAAATGGACGAATATTTTACTGATGTAATATAAACGCTTTCATTGTCATATATTTCATTCTTATACATAGAATAGATAATCCCAGTGAAATCTGATCAGAAAGTATGTAGAATTGTATTTCTTAAATTTCAAATTAGCAGCAGTAAAATTGGAAGGGCCACCTTCACAATTTCACGGAATAACCCGACTGCAGTTAATTCGGATTCGGATCACCAAGGGAAAACATTAATCATGTCTACCGTAAATCGTCACAGATCAAAACAGACTTTAATCTTCATGTGATTTAACTGACATTATCGACAAGAAGACGAGAATTACTTATGTACCTGCACTGGCGGCCCACAGCAATGGCTGCCGTCCGTCCTTGTCCGTGATGTTGGACGGCACCTTCAGCCTCAGGAGCATGCGCAGAATCTGTGTTCCGTCGTCTTCCGCGTCCTCTTCCGGTGAGGCCCCGCCACGAGCTATCTGGGCCGCGTAGTGGATGGGACTGGCTTGGTGTTTGTCGGGGGAGGACAAGTCAGCTCCGTGGTCTATCAAGATCTCCAGACATTCGGTGTGGCCGCTGACTGCAAGATCGAAGATTGTTTAGTGTTTTAATTGTGAAATATCTGTAGATTCCAGTCTGAAAGAAACCCATCTGTCGTTCAGACATGATAACATCACATGCTGTCAAGTGATCATGACAGACCCATCTTTTGTACAGTCATCGAAACGACATGTTGTCTAGGGTATTGTTTCACGAAGCTATCATATCCACTATGAGACCATAGCGCTCTCGTAAGTCCACGGTTCCCATGTTATGTATTAGAGATCGCTACGAGAGTCCGTATGTTCTCGTAGTAAATATTAAAACTTTGCGAAACGTTACCCTTTAACATTGAAGCCATACGTTTTCCATTCATGGCAAACAAACCTATGGTGGCAGGAGCCAGGTTACAACTATTGTAGCACTACAAGAGCGTCGTGCAACGGGCACCAGGGTCATGATCCACGGAACAATCGTAGCACTCTATGTTGACGTTTTGGAGAAGACTCTCGTAGTGTTACGATCGTTCTATGGACCATGGACCGTGTTGTCCAGTCACAGGGACCGTGTTGTCCAGTAAAGTAGACCAGTCTAATTAATGGCAAACCAACATGTTGTCCTGTCATGACAAACCCACCTAAAGTCTAAAGTAGACCAGTCTAATTAATGACAACCCACCTGTTGTCCAGTGCACCACGTTGTGGCCCTCCTGGTCTCTGCAAGTCAAATTGGCGCCTTTCTTCAGCAGTAGCCGCAGCATGTCGATGTTTCCGGTAATGGCGGACATGTGCAGTGGGGTCAGCCCCTCCTTGTCGGGGGTGTTCAGCAGAGACGTCTCCGCCTTCAACAGGAGCTCCGCGCACGCCGTGTCCGTGTTCTCCACACAGTGGTGCAGCGCGGTGCGGCCGTACTTATCCTGGTCTGAAAGGGTTGCCTGGATAACAAATAGAGGATGCAAAATGTGTTAAGATATTTCAGTCGAACACTTTCATTGTATTGAGATCAGGGCAGAGAACACGAGGAAATAATTTTTAAAATACTAAAAATACGGTACTCATTTGACCATCCTCTAAAACATGGTATGCTAGGTCCCGTTCCGTAGAAGGACCGTAGCGCTACGATACTCGTAACTCGCTACAAACACTACTCTCGCAGCTCTACTGTCGTTCTGTGGAACAGGGTATCGTTTCTCGAACATACTACGAGACCATAAGGACTTTCATAGCGATCTCTAATACTTGAAAATCGTGCACTTACGAGAGCTCTGTGGTCTCATTGTAGATACCTGAGCTTCCAGACACGATGCGTTGGATCCCGTTCCAAGGAACGATCTTAGCGCTATCTATGAGAGCCAGAACTCGCTACAAACGTAACGCCTCATGACGTCATGAAGCGGTTCAATAGTTCTCTGGAACAGTTATATCCTTGGTCATGATCACATACGTAGCGTACGAAAACCGTCTGGCATAGAACCTTCCTCTAGAGGATGTCTTACCCCATGCTCCATCAGCACCTCCAACTGGTCGGCGCAGTGGTTCTGGCAGGCCAGCATCACAGGGGTGTAGCCCTCCTCGTCCGCCATCGTCCACAGCTGGTCCGGGAGAGATTTACTCAGCTTCACTATGGCATCAAGGTACTGTCTGTCTCGTATTGAACTCGCTCTGTGGATGATGGTCGTACCTCGGTGGTCGGTTTTGGCCAAATCTGGGTGATGCCTGAAAATGGAAGGTCAAGAAGGTTAGGTAGCGCACTGGGAACTAAACCAAGTTGATTCGTTTCTATGGCCTACTTCGGGCGGTTACGCTAGTTTATCCCGGAAGTGTCAGTGCGCATGTCTAATTGTTGCTGGACAAGCTTTCGTGCTTCGTGGCCCGTCCTATAGAACGTTCGTGACGTCACTCTAGCATTACTTTCGCGACTTCGCGCGGACTCTAGCATTGCTCTAGATCCTCGAGAAACCGCCCGAAGTATAATGCTTTTACTATCCGCTGTATAGTCGATACAGCTAAATGCATATGGTGCGATAGACATCTAGATTTATGGGTATCCTTTCACAAAGGTATCTTATCCGCTAAGGGACCATAGCGCTCTCTTTGCAGTGTATTAGCTATCGTTTTTGGTGGATTTTCTGGGAACATGTTAATACTTTGCATTGTGATATCAGGATGTCGGGAGAGAGGTTTCGCAACCCTACGGTTACCAGTACGGATACGGTTATTAGGTCATCAGTTTGTGAATAGTACGTGACGTCAGAGATTCGCCCGATATGTAGTTTCCCGTTTCTGACCGTCGGGATTCCCTGGGACGATCATAAACGGGAAACTACGCGTCGGGCAAGTCTCTGACGTCACATACTACGCACACACGGATGACCTAACCGCATCCGTAATGGTAACCGTAGTGTTGCGAAACCTCTCTAATGTTAGCGTATTTCACAGGTTAATGTACGTTGCGCCGGAATGTTATAAGACGATGACATATTATCATTCCGTTAACAGCGGACATGTGCAGAGGCATCAGGCATACATTAGCACTTTGACCGTAGTTCATCGGGAGCACTTTAACGATAGCTCATTTGGAACACTTTAACGTACTTTGTAATGTGCAAGAAACGTGTTAATTAGCTCATTTTGGAACACCTTATCGTACTCTACAGTGTGGCAGAAACATGCTATCTCATTTGGAACATGCATTGGAATATCAACACAATGTTAATTCATATAGCACCCTGGAATACGTTAGCAAATGTTGCATCTGATGTTCACAATTACCGTGTTCACACGCTCATGTTAAACTCGTTAGCGTACGTTGCGTTGGAATGTGCCAGGACACGTTAAGAAAGTGTTAAGACAATCTTAACAACCACACTGGGACACGTTGCGGACGCTGAATGGGACCCATGGACACAATAAGATCATTATGGAACACGTCATAATTAATACGTTGTATCGGAATGTGTCGTTAGCGACAGCGCTAACAAGATACATCGGAAAACTTCAGCTTATATTACAGTGTGTGCGTTGCATGGCAATGTGGCACGGTATTTTACCTACATGTCAGCATGTATTATACAGCTGCGTGTTGTGTGTAAAGCCACCATTTTCAAACTACACATTCCTGCGATAAGTCACGTTCTTGGACGATTTGTCATGTTAGGACAATGATAGTTAATTCCAAACACATTAACCGTATACGTTGCGGTGTAATCCCATTATCAAACTATACGTTCCTACGATGATTGAGTTTCTATGGAGCTTAATTTTGGAGATGGTCTCACGGGTCAAAGTGCCTGAGATATGATGTTGTTTCTCGATACCTACTAGTTCATCAATAAGTGTCATGTTCCACGATCCTATCATGATCAGACAGGATCCTAGCAAGACAATTTCACCTCGGGTGCCCTGGCCCCGAGATTACGAAACTTTTCTTAGTACGTTTTTGTGCTCAACTCACGTGCTATGCTAAAAAACATGACGTTTTCTGAACAAAATTCTGAGTTGAGTATATAATTCGTTCATACTAGTATACTAGTTCATCAATAAGTGTCATGTTCCACGATCCTATCATGATCAGACAGGATCCTAGCAAGACACTTTCACCTTACGAAACTTTTCTTAATTAGTACGTGTGTGTGCTCAACTCACGTGCTATGCTAAAAAACATGACGTTTTCTTAACAAAATTTTGAGGAGTATGAATTCGTCCTCAGAAATGTTTCGTAATCTCGGGCCCTGGTTTATCTTTGAGCATCCACGTGGGATGTGTTGGCCAGGACACCTATAGGGCCTACTACTACTAACAAGACACCTAACTTAATTTGTCTGTCGTCTTACATTTATGGTTGTCTTAATTCCACAATGAAATAATTTTATTTAGATTTAGTTCCATAAGACTAGTATGGGATATGTGTATATCCAATGCATATACCTACATTACTCCAAGTATAGTGACTGCAGTAAATGCAGGCACACATGAATGGCTCCATACCTGTAGTATTACCAATAAGTGTGTCCGGAATCCGGTAATATTCCCTCTCCCATCACGTGTTACTACAATTCTGTATAATCTACGCCCTCAAACAGAACACACTGGCACACCCATTTAGGGTTATATTCACTGGCAAAACTGATCCGTTTAGGGTCATATTCACTGGCATGGTGCTCCGTTTAGGGTCATATTCGTGATCACTGGCACAAATCCGCTTCGGGTCATAATGGCAAAACGGCTCCATTTAAGACCTGCTCCGTTTAGGGCCATATACATTGGCAAAACCGATCCGTTTAGGGTCATATATTCAATGGCACGATGCTCAGTTATGGTCATATTCACGGACATAAATCCCTTTAGGATTATAATGGTGAAACCGCACCATTTACTGTCATATTCGCTGCTCCGTTTAGGGTCATATTCACGGACAGAACCGATCCGTTTAGGGTTATACGTACTGCATGGCACGATTGATCCGTTTGCCCTATTTACACATAGTTACAGTGTCATATTTAGCAGAATACATCGAATTGGCTATTGCAATCAACTCTTTTCACAGTTATTGGATCCTTCACAGCAGATACACTAGACACACGCCTTCATGCCCTCTACTGCTATGACACTCCCAGGCCATCGAATTCACCGAAGGTAATTTCCAATACAGATATAGACGAAGAATCATGTGATGTTGCTGGATAAAGGTCCCGAACGCATTCAGTGACGGAACTTCTGTTGACCTCCGAGTGTTGCACGTATACCACGTCCTTTTATTGGCGCGGCCGATACATTCACGTTCTGATCTAAATGGATTGATTAAATGATCAGAAATCACGAAATCGTTAAGCCACGATACTGGTACCCTTAACTCCCTCCGTGAATGTGTCATTGTATTGTGTCCGCAGTAAACAGGCGCATGCTAACTTCGTAGGTCAGTCAAACGTTAATGAGACACTTATGGCAACGCTATTAAGTGAGTGGATAGTCGATTATGTAAATGTTGTTAATGCACGAATACAGAGGGACGTAATGCTATTCAGATTGTATGATATTTCTAGTCTAGTTCTGATACAGTTACAGTAAGTACATTTATTTTTAGTGTTATAATACCAATAATGATGATGATGGTGATGCCATGGTGGTGGTGGTGGTGGTGGTGGTGGTGATGATTGTTGTTTGTTGATTGATGATGATAAATGATACCCGATTGTATGGGTTTTCTTCTTCTCTAGTTTGTATACAGTAAGTACATGTATTATTAGCATAAATGATCAATAATCAATTATGCTGATACAATTCCAAATTTGTATCTTCTTTTTAATGTTAAAACCACCATGATTTCCTTTGTGTCAGTTTCTTTGGCGTTTCAAATTAGGTGCACTATCCATTGCTTCCGTTGAATGACTAACTACAGTTCTAAATATCATCTTCTTCTTTTTTCGATTCTGTTGGCGTTTCAAATTATGTCCATTACCCTATACAGTTCAATGGCTTACTATAGTTCTAAATGGTATCATTTTCTAATGTTAAATCATAATGATGTACCCATTGCTTCCGTTCAATGGCTAACTAGTAACTACAGTTCTAAATAGTATCTTCTTTTTTTAAATGTTAATTAACAATGACTATTATTTTTATGTTTTGTTGGCGTTTCAAAGTATGTACATTACCCATTGCTTCCATTGAATGGTTAACTACAGTTATTAATAGTATCTTCTTATTTGGTGTTAAAAATCACAATAACTAGCAAAGCCATTGCACATTTGTTGATATGCTTGTATCAGGAGCGGTATCGAAATAAGCTGTACAGCTTGTTTACCAATCCTCATTCTTTGCTGAATAACAATATGTTTAAATCATATGCTTGTATTACGTAATACGTCCCCTATGCAAGTATATTACACATTATGAGATTCAGCAAGCAATCGTACTGTGCGTTAGCCATCTCGACACCACACGAAATCGTACTCAATTAGTATAGTTAAATATAACGTGTATGTGGCAACGGTGCTAACAAACATCGACGGTTGTTTGGACAGGAGTGGGCGACCGGAGATTGCCGATTGGTACCGATCAATCATGATAAGAGCTGCCGTATCGACGTCATCCTTGACAAACTGTCACCAGTCTGAGGAGTGAGCGCCGAAACCAATCTAGAGTCTGGCAGGAACTACCCCGACAACTTCTTCATGCCTTGATCCCGTGCGACCTCTCTGCGGCATATGGCACCATGAGTACCAGTTCCATCTAAAAGTCACGGTTATTTCCGTTCTCGCGTGTTGCTGATTAGTTCGCGGTTCTACGTTGCGAAGGAAACAATCAGAAGGATTGGATCGTTCTACAAGGTGGTGATATGTAAATCCATACGTGGGTGGTAGGGCAGTTATTTGTTTTTATTTGTGTTATTTTTAAATTTTGTATTATTACTATTGTTGTTGTTGCTGTTGTTGTTGTTGTTGTTGTTGTTGTTGTTTTTATTGTTGTTGTTATTGTTGTTGTTCTTCTTATGTATTTATTTATTTACAAGATGAATTCCCTCATATCATGGGTTGTCAGATCAGGACAGGAGGAAACCCGCAACATTGCTAGTAAACCTTGCAGAAAATCTGCGAGCACCGGCTGGTACTGACAAGACCAAGGACGATAACCGCTTTGCCACTCTACAGTCAGTGCATCCTATCAATATCGCCTTCAGAAAGGTAACTTTCACGAACATTGATGCCGGGGCCCAGGTCCGGAATTTGAACCTGGAACCTTTGGCTTCGAAGTCCAACGTTCTACCACTGTGCTGGTACAAGCTTGCATACTCGCTGTACATAACGCTATACTTTGCGATTCTCACACGTTTACCACGACAATTAACACTACATAGTGTTTAATACAAAGCGTACTTTGAAGCTCACAATGCGTGACAAAGTAATTGTGAAATAGGTTCTAAACCTCCTCAAAGGAAATAAGAACAATTAAAATGTAAGAGCAAAAAAAAGATATATATATATATCTGCTTCACGTTCACTATGCATTGTATTCCACAAGATTCTTGAAAGTCTAGATAGAGCAATGTCAGACACACCTCAGGGGTTTAAATAACAACAGTTACTGGCCCACGGAACAATCGTAGAGCTACAAGGGGCGTAACTCCTGTACGTTAGCATGGAGTTGCTAAGAAGTTACGACTCTCGTAACGCCACGATTGTTCTGTGGAACGAAGGGCAGGTTATTTCCGGTCACATTCAACATCGGATGTATATTTAATAGGCTAATCTGGTATTCGTATATGTATATCAAGTTACGATATGTTTTTATAAAGTATACATGCTTTTCAACCTTTTACTAGTACTGTTATTGAATTAGCGTCTTTTGCCGCAGCGGGAATAGTTCATCATACCGTATGCGACTTTACTAGGACAATCCACAGCCACTTGGAACGAGCCATTATTTCGTTTGGAAAAAAAATCAGTTTTATAAAATAAATTAATTAATTAATTAAAATAATAATGTTATTTTCTATAAATATATTTTTTGGAGTGTAGGGCCTATATCTATATTTTGAGAGAGAGAAAAAAATAGGTCCCTAATCTATTTTTATTTTTTATAAATATTTTTATTTTTTTAGTTTACATCCATATTTTGAGAGAGAATAAAATACGTCTCTAATCTATTTTTTTTTAAACTAAATAATTGCCCGCTTCGAGTGCCTGTAGACAATCATACCAATTTACTCATATACTCACCCTAATAAGAACTCAAATATTTTTACATTTTTGGTATATAATGCATAGTGTAGTGGTGTTCGTAGACTTCTGGACTCCTGCAAGTTGACGTCTGCCCCTGCTTCCACCAGGTGGCGCACCATGTCGCTGTGGGCATTTTGTAGGGCAACTATAACCGGGGTGGCACCGTATTCGTCTTTAACGTTGACAGCCTAAAAATACAAAATAACTGTTTTCAATGGCATGCAATCAGTCGGTTGATATATATCATGACAAAACGTCTTTTACCTCCAAGTAAGTCTTTTTGATTTGTCTACAAATGTAACGTGGGCAACAAGATACATTTGATGCATGTAAAACTGATTTTTAATATTTTTATATTTTCATTTTATTATTTTGTTTTTTAGATCTAGTAGTCTAATAAAAATAAAAATAAAATAAAAACGAAATTATCAACTATTCCAATAAACAACTTTCCTAAAATCACACAGACCCTTTTGAATATTTCAAGAAAACTTTCAAAAGAGACCCGGAAGTGATATTATAATTATGTGAGTGATAGCATACGCCGCATCTTGCTATATGGGTTCCGTATTACCATTATACTCGTGCGAGTCAAATACACCTGATTCCATTGATCCATCGGCATGGCTATTAGCAATGATCATTATGATTACCATATCTGACTTGTGATGACAATGATAGTGGATTTGTCACAATGGAGACCGGGTGGTAGCGCACACAAGTCTTCCAGGGCCGCTGCCGTCTGGAGCCAGCGCGTAAATGCCATGTATATTCTAGAGAAGATGTTCTTTTATTTCCAGTAATTATGCGACAAGCATCTGAGGCGGCCTATATACAATAGTTGTGAGTAAGTGAATATGAAGTCTAACGTCGCTGCGAAATTCTTGCACCCATTTGTGATGAGAATGGTGATAAAAAATAACTCTAAACATCGTCGCCTTTGGGGTTGTGTGTGTGTGTGTGTGCGTGTGTGTGTGTGCGTGTGCGTGTGTGTGTATGTGCGTGCGTGCGTGCGTGCGTGTGTGCGTGTGTGTGTGTGTGTATGTGCGTGCGTGTGTGTGTGCGTGTGTGTGTGTGTGTGTGTATGTGCGTGCGTGCGTGCGTGTGTGTGTGGGGGTGTGGTGTGTGTTGTGTGCATGCAATATTCAACAGAAGTTTAATTGTAATACATGTCGTACAAACTCTTCAACTCGCTGTATAGTATTGATGGATCAACTATTTCTGAGAGAAGAACAAATAATTCGGAGGAAGAACTGATCAAATTACTCGAGGCGTCAGTCATTTCAAGAGCGCAATTGCGGTAGGGAAAAATACTCAAGAGATTAGACAGCAAGATGACAAAGAAGGCGACTGGAAAGAAGCAATTTCTGATGTAGCTTGGGAGGATATGTATTAATGGGAGGTGTGTTCTAATTGGACTCAAATGATCATGAATGGACACACATTCAGGAAACGGCACCATCAATGCCTTGTAAGGACATACTAGAAAGAAACCAAAGTGCATACGTGTATACCACGACAGTATGTACATCAATAGCAAACATGTCAGGTGTCCTGTTAGGCGTCTGGACCAGGACACCTACTGCTATGGTGTCTGGACCAGGACACCTACTGCTATGGTGTCTGGACCAGGACACCTACTGCTAAGGCGTCTGGACCAGGACACCTACTGCTATGGTGTCCGGGCCAGGACACCCAACGCTCAAAAATAAACCAGGACACCAGAGATTAAATTATCCTGCCAGGATCCTCATAGGACTGTGTTAGGATTCTGGAAAATGACACCCAATCTTTTTTGGCTGTGACCATTATCCACACAGTGATGAACCATTTCAGGACACCCGAGGACGCGTCCTGTTAGGATCCTCATCTAGGGTTTAGTTAGGATACTGGAAAATGACACCCAACCTTATTGGCTCTGACCATATCCACACAGTGATGAACCATTTCAGAATCGACCCAGATGAAGCAGCCAGACACCTGTATAACTATTAAAGGCTAGGCGCAGTGACTGTGAAATCATGATGTATTAGGTAGACAGTATTATGACCTGTGGGTTAGAGAAGCAGGGCATTTAACTGATTTATAAACATAGACAGAGAACGGTAAACGATTGATGATCTGAGAAATAGGAGGAGGATTGTTCTCTTTTTTTAAAAATAATTTTGTATTTTTTGGTGGTTTTTTTCTTATTGAACATTTTAATTTCTTTAAATAATTACAATGCAATTGAAAAGAAATATGTGAAGGATATAAATATAATACGAACACTATTTACGGAAGGAACATATTCCAATGTCCGTGTGACAGAACACAATATCGTATTTGCAGATCAAATGACATGTATAAATCAAATACAATGCAGGGTATCGTTTCTCGAAGCTCTCTTATCTCCTACTAAACCATAAGTACTCTTGTAACCACTACCATAAGTACTCTTGTAACCACTACCATAAGTACTCTTGTAACCACTACCATAAGTACTCTTGTAACCACTACCAT
>JAUTBV010070427.1:0-19614 GCA_032361325.1 Lepetodrilus fucensis
ACAGTCTACTGCAGGTATAGTGATGTATGTGCGAAGCGCAGATCAACACATTTGCACTAGTTTACGTGCTGTACCCAGCACTTACCAGGCCTATGGGCGTAGTAGACTACTACCGCACAAACAATGTATGCTATATTGGGTGCTGTGAATCAAAGCTCCCGATTTAAGCCCATCGAACCACTATATTGTATTGGTAATCCAGGATCGTTTAAGCCAATGATTCGGTTCCTGTACATATATAGATTTCTCAGTACATATATATTGGTTTGAAGGACCATCACTAGAACGGTAGCCTACCGACGTTGTAATCGTTGCCGCCAGATTAATAAGGACTTTAGTAGGTCCGGTGTATACCATCGGTATACACAGGGGAGAAACATGAATGTATGACACATGTACATGATAATATGATTAAGAATCAGGTCCCTAACTACATAAATAGAACAATATATTTGTGGTTGGTTTGGAAGGAATCGCATCAGCAACCATTACGAGGAAAACGATTCTAACCACGATCGAATGTCTTCGATTGTTCTGTCGTTTGCGTTTGACCATAATATATTGTTCGACTATAGGCTTATAGATGTGAAATCGATCTTGTCCAAATTTTTTCTTTCTGTTATGCTATCCATGGTCCTTAAAACAATGTATATATATATTTTTTTAATCAATAATAATAATAAAAATAATGGTTCATCTTATTGTTCGACACCGATCGTTTTAAGGGGTATTTCAGGCATTAAATTGAATGGCTGGGGCAAATATGAAAATATTTCACAGATGACTATGACACTTATAAGTATGCTTATGAAATTATGTTGCAGAGATACTTGTGTATACAACTTTTACTGGTTACGGGCCTATTATCGCCTAAAATATTAACGTTTTCCTGGATATTATTATCTGCGCCACTTCGGTTATAGCGCGAGCGACGGCAGAAAACAGGGTGAAAATAGGCCTTTTATGTCACTGGCAGGACCTATTATCGGCCCCATAAAACAGGACGGGGTGCGTAATCTTCTGGTGAAATCATTTAATTTTAAATTTGTATTTACTAATATATAAACCATACCTAATGCATGCCTGGATGTAAAACGTTTAATCACGTATTATAAAAACACACCGTTTGTTTTGCCGAATGGTGTATTTTTGACATTTTGAAGCGATCTCAATGACAAACTAATAGAGCGGTATTTTTGTACATCGTGTAAAAAACCCATAAAATAATGTAAACATTGATGGAAATTTTGCTACGCCATAACTACATGAAAGGACATTATGGCTGACGAACAAATATAAACAACCGATTTATTGTTTAGTCACGTGATAAACCCCCCGATATGTCATTTTGGAAATTTTGCAAATGTTTAAGCTAATTGATGATAATTTAAAATAAAATACAATTCTTGCTCCAATTATCATATATTGGTAATTAGTATGTGTTATTTATTTTAAATATTCCATAATCCAAATCGGGGTGTAGGCGATAATATAGGCCCGTAACCAGTAATGTATTTTAGTTATCAAACTATTTCTTTTTTATATTTTCAAGATTCTTTCACACTTATACTTTTTCATAGTAGATCTGAATAGGTTACATATAGTATACACTGGTGGCGTAAATTTATAATATGTGAAACGATGCCGTAAACGCACGAGTCGTCACGAATGTATGTCCAGTGTGCGTCAAACGTCATCAATATGTGTGTACACAAATCGTACGACAAACATACTAAAGAAAATGGCGGCGCCCATGAACAGATGAATACTTTCATGTTGTTGAATAACATTTTAGCGATTTCTTTTATTTAAGGCAGTCTACATAATTAGAAACAATGGCGTCGTTAGAGAGATGGGTTAACGATAAATTGCATGACCTGTTAGGAATTTCCGATAAATATATTGGTCAATATTTTGTCGGATTAGCATCGAAAGCTGACAGTCACTCGGAATTCGTGGACAAACTGCGAGAGACTGGAGCCGTAGATGTTGATGAGAAAGTAACTAAGTTTGCAAAAGAATTATGGGATCGGGTAAGTATTTTTCTCTTCCTCCGATTTAATTGATACGTAATCAGTTACTAGTACTTTATTTAATTGTGTTAACTTACATGTAGTTACAAGTGGATCATCCCTGCAAATTATCTTTATGCGTAACAGCTGTATAAGTCTGCGCACATTGATACAGTACTAGAAGTATTATTTTCACAAGCCTTTCAAAAAGTCAATGTTTCGTATTTCAATATTATCTCAAGTTCAATTCGATTTACAAAGAGTAAGTTGAAATTTATCAGTTGATATTAACATTTTCTTATGTGTTTCTTGTTTATCATGTCTATATTAGGTGCCACACAAACGGAAAGCGGAGAAGATAATGACATCACAACAACAAAGGCAGCTGGAGTTGGAACATAAGAACAAGACATACGCACTGCTGTCTGACGACGATGATTATGACAACACGCCCACAACCATGGTAATATACCGGTATACCATGTATACCTAGATGTGTTCAGAAGGGCCAGCTGAAGGTGATAAGACTTTTGGGAATTAATTCAGGACACATTAACAGATTGGGTGGAAACATTGACCATACTCCATTTGCTGACAAAATATGGCGAATCGAAATTCTGAAATTATTCATTGTAGGAATTGGATGTCCATAGTTATCATGAAATGGAACTTTGACTAGTCCCATTAATATTAATGAATTCTACATAAACAGGCGAACACTACAGTGAATTATAAACAGATATACTAGCGCACTAGCAATGATTGTAATCAGTGTTGTTAGTAGACGTATCATTTTAGAAATCATTTTCCAGATTCCGAGGAAAAATGCAAAGGAAAAAAGGAAAAATATTCGTCGTAGAAAAGAAGAAGTTTCAGAAAGTAGCAGTGAAAGTGAAAGGTAAGCTCATGGTAATGTTCAGTGTACACTATCAGTCGTTCATAGTGCTTCTACACATCCTAGCTCACTTTGGTTATTAAAGTGTGCATACCAGGTATAGTGCATGTCTTGGTTAATCAATGTATATACTGCATTTCCTTTTTTTAAATTTATTATTATTAATGTTATTGTTATTATCTAAAAATGTCAACAACAACAAAAATTATGATTTATTTTTTAAGTAAAAAAATCATTAAGTATGACATAATTATACAACTGGCAATTTACATTTATCGAATTTACCAACAACATTCCCCATTTAGGAGAATAGTTGGATGTGTATCATCTTGATAAGATCTTGGCTGTTGACAGGGATGTTGGAGGAGATCTTGATGCAGATCTTGACATGGACTCGGACTCGGACGCCGATGAAGTTGAGCGTCGCCAGGATCTGAAGGAGAGAGATGAGTTCGCCAAGAGATTGAGAGACAAGGATAAGGACTCTACTCGAAGCGTTCTGTCAAAGACTGATAAGAAGGTAGAATGTCCAGGTTTCTGTTGTCAAAAACCTTCAAATTCTTATTCTAGGATTTCTTATCAATCTGCTTAGCATCATGTATGGGGGAAACAAGTTCATGAAACAATGTAATTCAGCAATTCACTTTTTCAGTTATACTGTAGCATGATAATAATAATAATGGCTACTTATTTGCATAAAATGATTCTATGGTATAATAATAATAATGGCAACTAATATTCCAAATATACGCTCAAAGCACCACATTATTATACCCGATCAATCAATCGTTGTGCACTCGGTGTTCCATCTTGTCGCAAATGGGTGAAAGATTCCTGCAGTGACGTTAAACTCCATATTCACTTATTCACTCTGTGTTCCACCTCAACTCCCTGGAGAGTATACAACTCGAGCTGACTTTTGAAAAGCTACAAGGTCACCATTCACATGACCATGCCATCCTACCGAGTACCCATTCTCTGCTGGGTGAACAGATAATCAGAACATAGTGTTGCAGAATGTCTAGAAAGTACAAAGAGTGGTCTACTCAAATTCACAAGACTTGTAAGAGATGCAAATGGATCTTAACTTGTCCTAATGGGGTAGCTTAACTTGTCCTAATGGGGTAGCTTTTGCAATGATTAATTTGAGGTACATTATGTACTTTCAACTTTGCAATGCATTTTCTTTTCCAGGCATATGAGGAAGCAAAGAAACGTCTTAAGCTGGAGACGGAAGACAGAAAGAGGATTATCCCAGAGCTGCGGAAACAGTCTCGGCGAGATTACCTGAAGAAGAGAGGCACAGACAAGCTTGAAGACTTGGAGGCCGACATCATAGATGATGAATATCTATTTGAAGGCAAAAGGTATGAGACTTTGTAAATTGAATAAATTATTCACCCGGGTTGTGTTCAGCCTACACTACTTTTCACTACATAGTACAATGTAGCTGAACGGAAAGCATTTTGCCAGGATACATTTTGCCAGCATACAGATTAGAAATTGAACATATTCTTATTCAAGTCTGGCACATAACAGTTATGTCCCCTTGTGAAAGTGGATGCAAGAACTAATTTGGGAGTCAATCACAAATCCCTCATCACAAATAGGTGAAAGATTTCCGCAGTGACAATACACTTGCTCAGTAATCACTCACTCACTAATCACTCGCTCACTCCCCATGTAAGATTTGAGCTTGAACATGAAATCATACTCAAATGATTTCATGATCTCTGGGTCAGATTAGAAATTGCACGTTTTTGTACCGCCTCCAGATTGACCAAGAGAGAGAAGATGGAACTGGAGTACAAGAAGAAGGTGTTGAAGATCGCCAAGGACCACCACAAAGCCGGGGAGATAGAGAAAGTCAGCAGATACCACATGCCCAAAGACGACGTCAAACCCGAAGACCGCTACGTGGAGGACGTGACAGAGAGAGGGCCTCACTACGAGCAGAGCCGCTGGGAGGAGGAACATCTCTCACAAGCCCTCCTCAAGTTCGGGGCGAAAGATGCGCCGACAAAGAAGAAGTCCAAAGATTATGAGATCATTATGGACGACGAGATTGAGTTTGTTCAGACGCTTAGTATGCCAGGGACCATCAAAGATAAGGTATGTTGGGCGGAAAGTGATATCAGGCCCCGAGATTACGAAACCTTTCTGAGTACTTTTGTGTGCTCAAAAACATGACGTTTTATGAACAAAATTCTGAGTTGAGTAGGAAATCGTACTCAGAAAAGTTTCATAATCTCAGGGCCTTATCATGATTGTCACGACTTTTATGTGCATGTTCCACCAATAACTTCAACAACATTTCACATTTTTCATTTGCCAAGTGAGCCCACTGATGTTTAGACTTAGATACCTGTTAGTGTTTATTCAGTTATTTCACTAACAGAACCTTTATTTTTACTTAGCCCGAGAACCTCGGCATAAGAGGTACAAATATAAAAAAAATAATTAAAGAAAACATTTGCTAGAAAGTTTTTCGTTTCATTGAATCCATGACAATAGTACAGAACGCACTGAGAACTTTCAATACACAGGTTTCTTGAATGTCTTTACAGGGCTAAATTTAGCAACCAATTTGGGAGTCATGGCAACCTAATTTTGCATTTGGCGACCAATATTTCATTTACTTTAAGTGTTTCTGGCTATGCAGGAGCCAAATAGCTCATTGGAAAACATTGTAACTTTGAGGACTACATGTCTGTGTTGCAGGATGGAATCTCGGAGATATCAGAGGATTTTAAGAAGAAGATGTCTATCGAGGAGACAAAGAAAAGTCTGCCAATCTTCCCATTCCGTGACGACCTCATCGACGCCATTCGCGCTCATCAGGTCCTCATTATCGAGGGCGAGACCGGGTCTGGGAAAACCACACAGATACCACAGTACCTGTACGAGAATGTGAGTGTGGTCTTCAGAGTTATTTGTCCTTGCTTAGCCAAATGTACTTCTGAAGGTGGCGCTCCACGTGAGAGCAAATGTCGACATGTTTGTGCGAGCTACTGTCGATATTTACGGAACCGAGCGAATGTCTCGAAGTAAATATAGTAATGATTTCACACGTTGTTGAGTACAGACAGCATTTTCGTATATTTGACAATACATTTATTGGGGAACAAATATTTTAAAATATTATTTTGAATATAAATTTAATATTGAGTGGTTTTGAACTGAGTTCTGACAGTATCCGCTTTCCACGGCCCTGTGGTCGATAGATCTGTCAATGGGTATTTCACACGAGTATAATATGTCGCAAAGTCTTGTCCTTATGTAATTGACTATCGAACAGTGAACTAGCGCAAGAGAAGTCGTACATGGAGCGCCGCCTTAAGGTGTTAGTGGGTGTCGTGAATCTTGTATTTACACTATACCAATTCCACACATTAATTAAGGGATATAATATGGTGTTAGACCTAGTAAGGCAGAATCTTGTCCAGTCTTAGCATTTCATACACCTCTAATCATAGCCATTATTGTTTTTGCTTCAAAATGGCTGACTGTCAAGCAGCACATAGGAGCCTGTGTTGGCTATTTAGTTTGAAGTGGGCAATCCTAGAAAGTCAATGGGGGAAAAAAACCTGTTTAGTTTACCGGTTAACCCTCTCCCTGCTGGATTAGACAAAGGCAATGCTCTTTGGGACATCTCTGGTTGCCTTCAGCATGGAGAGGGTTAATCCAAAGATTGCTGTGCTTTAATCTCAGTACCTGTACATAGCAATCTCTATCTCGATCAGGCCGCGAGATTACAAAACTGTTTTGAGTGCGATTTCATGCTTAAGCTCAGATTTCAATTGAGGATTTTTTTAGCAAACCGTGGAATCGTATGGAATCGTACTCAGAAAGGGTTTCGTAATCTCAGTGCCAGATCTTCAATACCTAATACAATGTTCTTCCAATGTGGCTGTTCACTAAGATGTATGACGGTGCTGTTTCTCCTATTGTCAGGGGTTCTGTAAGGATGGAATGAAGGTCGGGTGTACACAGCCCCGCCGAGTGGCAGCGATGTCAGTGGCAGCTAGAGTGGCTCAAGAAATGGAATTCAAACTCGGAAATGAGGTGAGAGCAAGCAAACATCTGCATATTTCTGGAAAATAAAGGTTTCGTTCCAGCAAACACACATATAGTAACATAATTAATTGCTTTATCGTCGCAAATGTGTGGAAAATTCCCGCAACAACATTAAACATTAAACATATTCACGCACTCACTCACTCGTTCCAGCAGGTAAAATTCATCCTGTGACATTTGTTGTATTTTTGTATTGGAAAGCTTGTATCTTATTGATGAACTATTCCCACTGTGACGTAAAACACTGATTAATTCAGTCATTTACGGGAACTTATTTATATTTATACGGGAACTTATTTATAGAAGTTGGAGAAAGAAAGATTGATTGCTTGATTGATTAGTCAACCGTTGTGGCATTTAAATTGTAACTTATTTTCTAGAATTAATTTATTCAATATCTGTCTCCTAAGATGATAAGTGAGAGAACTGGGGGTGGGGGGGGAATTAATATTACAATGAAGGAGAGGGAATTAATATTACAGCAAGAAGAGGGTTAAAGTGAGTGAGTAAGCGAGTGTAATTAATATTACAGCAAGGGGAGGGAATTAATATTACAGCAAGGAGAGGGAATTAATATTACAGCAAGGAGAGGGTTAAAGTGAGTGAGTGAGCGAGTGTAATTAATATTACAATGAAAGGTTAAAGTGAGTAAGTGAGTGAGTGAATATGGAGTTAACCATAAGTATGTGCATGCAAGAATTTCAGTGAATAGTGGAGGTAACTTGTTGTTATCAGGTAACTTGTTGCTATCTAGGTTGGCTACAGTATCAGGTTTGAAGACTGCACGTCGGAGAGGACTATTCTCAAGTACATGACGGATGGTATGTTGCTGAGAGAGTTCCTGGGAGAGCCGGACCTCGCTAGTTACAGGTGAGTGGCGAACACAGCACACACTTCAACACAGTCAAATACCAAAACATTCACTCGTTTCATAGAAATGGTATCACATGGAAGATCATTCAGTATTCTCTATGTATAAAATGTTGGGATACTTTTATAGAAATCAGTAGACCATTCTCTTTAAGGATTTTTTATTTATAGAATGCATGACACCATACTCTAAAGCTGTAGCTGGGATAATTTGATACTAGACATGTTTGCCATAACATCTAACCTTGTGTATTCACTGATTCATTGTATTCACCTGATGTATTCACTGATTCATTGTATTCACCCGGTGTATTCACTGAAATAATGTATTTACGGATTCAATGTATTCACCAGGGGTGCGTTCAGGACATGCTACAATTTTATACTTTACAATTTTATACTTTACAATACGCTACTTTTCTAAATGTAGTGGAAGGCTGAATGATTTTGTATCAAAAATAGCAGGAAATTGGTGTACGCTGCGTCCAGTCCATTCCCTGCATGCTTTGGGTTGTTCTACTATTTGCTACCAAACACTACGGGCTCAAAAGGCGAGGCAAAAAGTAGCACTACGTAGTACTGCCAGTGTTGGCTGAACGACTATTGTAGCACTATGTATCAAAACGTATCAAAAAGTATAAAATTATAGTCTGTCCTGAATGTGCCCCTGATGTATTCAATGTATTCACTGATTCAATGTATTCACTGATTCAATGTATTCACCCGATGTATTCAATGATTCAATGTATTCACTAATTTAATGTATTCATCCGATGTATTCACTGATTCAATGTATTCACTGACATTGTCTTGCCCCCCAGTGTCCTGATCATAGACGAGGCTCACGAGCGTACCCTGCACACGGACGTCCTGTTCGGACTGGTCAAGGACATCGCCAGATTCCGCCCCGATCTCAAACTGCTGATATCCAGTGCCACTCTGGATGCTCAGAAGTTCTCAGAGGTCAGTGGGTCATCAGTGGAACTAGTTCAGACCAGTTATAGTCTTGACTCAACTTTTAGACTACATTACAAATTAGCTTTCAAAATTGCAAATTATCTTTCAAAATTGAGCATAATAGTGGTTGACATATCTGGCCCTAAAGGCGGCTCTCCACGTGAGAGTAAATGTCGACATATGTCTGCGAGTTACTGTCGATAGAACATTTTCTCTTAACTTTCAGATGTCATATAGTTAATAGCAAGTTGTAGTCCACGTGCAAATCGCTGTCGGACATGTAAAATCGCTGTCGGACAGTGAACTAGCGCAAGAAAAGTCGCACGTGGAGAGCCGCCTTAAGATTATGAAACATCTTTTAGTACGATTTCATGCTGGACTCAAAGTTTTGTTCACAAATCGCCATATAATATTTTAGCTTGAGCATGAAATCATATTCAGAAAATGTCATAGTGTCAGGGCCTGAGCGGTCTGTGTTCATTCCATAGGATTTATCACAGACAAAACAGTAATAGCTTTTCCGTTACATTTATGTCATCTGCATCTTGTGAGAACGTTCCTCTATGTTGTAGTAAATTGTTAGCAAATTTGACATGTTAGAATTGATTACACTGCTTATGTAGAAGTATTTTGTTGTACAGTATACCCTTGCTATTTTCTTTACAGTTCTTTGATGAGGCTCCAATATTTAGAATTCCTGGTAGAAGATTCCCCGTCCACATTTACTATACAAAGGTGAATAATTCCGTAAATCTTTTGTTTTATGCTTTTCTCAACACAGCTCATAAACATTCAATTCATGAAACAAAATGTAGGCCTACTTGTTTCTGAGGAAATTATAGTTCTGAATTTGCATTCCAAAGATGTTTTCTGCAAGCACAATCCTATTTGCCTTAAGAAGTAGCCACATCCACGGGTCCTGTTGTTTCAATGCTTGTATTCTATGATAACATCGCACCAATACATCAAGACCATAAATATACATAGTTTTCCTGTGTTTTCTTTCACCAGGCCCCGGAGGCCGATTACCTGGACGCCACGGTGGTGTCGGTGTTACAGATCCACGTGACGCAGGCGCCTGGCGATATCCTGGTGTTTCTCACCGGACAGGAGGAGATCGAGACTGCTCAGGAAATGTTGACGGTCAGTATTGCTAGTAGTAGTGTTGGTTTTTTTGCAATCGATCCGGCAAATTTCTAGCCGACTTGGGGTGGTATCTGGTGACCAGTCTCGTTATTTTGGCTGGAGGTTTACTTCATGTCTAAATTCTGTGTTGACTGCAACCATGTAATGTGTATTTAATTTATCGAATATGACAATACATTCTGTGCAGGAGAGGACCAGAAAGCTGGGGTCAAAGATCAAGGAGCTGGTTATTCTGCCCATCTACTCCAACCTGCCCTCTGAGATGCAGGCCAAGATCTTCGAACCCGCGCCACCAGGCGGACGCAAGGTAGGGGGAGATAACTCCCACTCGTCATGCTTTTGCATATTCATATTCACCAGTTGATCATGGATTATTCATAAATGGTATGAATGAAATGGAATTTGGTGCATTACAAATGGGCATTACAAATGGGCATGACAACCATTTCAGGGTTTGGAATTTTTAATGCCAATATTTCTACATGATAATTTGTTTGAGGAAACATGATTTCACTGTTGTTGATTTCAGGTTATATTGGCCACCAACATTGCAGAAACATCTTTAACCATTGAAGGAATCATATATGTGATAGATCCTGGTTTCTGCAAACAGAAGAGTTACAACGCTAGAACAGGAATGGAATCCCTCGTTGTCACGCCAATATCAAAAGTAAGCTGTCCGTTGATCTTGCAATTACCGTGATGTATTGTATTGTGTTGTCAGTGTTCGAAATAGAGCCCGTCCAAACGCACGCAACGGGTTATTTTCAGCGAGGACGGGTAACGTTTTATCCTTGCACGCACGCATGTCGTGTTACATTTTGTTAGTTTTTCAAGATGTATATCATCGATCACCGCCCAACGTGTATGAGGACGGGTAAGTTCTCAGACTTACCAGTCCTCATGGCTGGCAGTGAAATTGCTGGAGTTTTCTACACTGGTAGTTGTATTGTATTGTAATGTATTGTATATTAACAGCCAAATATAGAAAATAGATGTAACAATTTAACAGATTGTACCGAATTATTACGTTTAAATCCTTTTGAAAATATTTTACATACTACTTCCTTCTGACCTGTCTGTATTCAAAATGGACGTTCTCTCCTCCCAACTCATCACCCAGGCTTCAGCCAATCAGAGAGCAGGTCGTGCGGGTCGCGTGGCGGCGGGGAAGTGTTTCCGGCTGTACACAGCGTGGGCGTACAAGAACGAGATCGAGGAGAACACGATCCCAGAGATCCAGCGGACGAACTTGGGCAACGTGGTTTTGCTGCTGAAGAGTTTGGGCATCAACGACCTGATCCACTTCGACTTCATGGACCCGCCGCCCCACGAGACTCTGGTCCTCGCCCTGGAGCAGCTGTATGCCCTGGGTGCCCTCAACCACATCGGAGAACTCACCAAGCTTGGCCGCAGGATGGCCGAGTTTCCCGTCGACCCCATGATGTCCAAGATGGTCCTGGCCTCGGAAAGGTGAGATTTGTTGTGACCCACCGTATTGTGAGCACAGTATTGTGACCAATGCGTTGTGACGAACATATTGTGACGAACATATTGTGACGAACATGTTGTGACCACTGTATTGTGACCACCATATTGTGACCATCATGATTATCCAAGAGTAGAACTGGCCCCAAGATTATGAAAATAATTGGAGTACAATTTCATATTCAACTCACAAATCGCCATGTAAAATTGAGGATGAAATCATACTTAAAAAGTTTCATGATCATGAGGCTTGTCTCTCATGTATATTGGTTCAATGTCACTTATGTTAGTGCTATAGTCTCATGGTGGATACTCTGGTGAGAACACTGTCGCAAGCTCCTCCGTTCACACAAGTTAAACCAGCACTTTCAAATCATTCATACGTTAGTGAACAACCATAAAATAAGTCATTTCTTAAACAGCTTTGCTGTATATTTCCAGGTACAAGTGCTCCAAGGAAATCATCACCATTGCCGCCATGCTGTCGGTCAACAACGCCATCTTCTATCGGCCCAAGGACAAGATTGTCCACGCCGACACCGCCCGTGTTAACTTCTTCGTGCCGGGGGGCGACCACCTGACTCTGCTGAACGTGTACACCCAGTGGGAGGATACGGACCACTCCACACAGTGGTGTTACGAGAATTACATCCAGCACCGGTCGATGAAGCGCGCCCGCGACGTCCGAGACCAGCTGGAGGGACTGCTAGACCGAGTCGAGATCGAGGTCCTCAGCAATCCTGGAGATACCATCGGAATACGGAAGGTACAAACTTTGTTCAGAGATATTCATCGTCGCGTATTGACGAGATATTCCCATATCAACAATTTGGAGAAATATGGATGTATTACATGAATATCAATTCGAATTTTTCAATATGATAATTTTGCTGGAATATTTCGCTTTTCAACATGAAAGGAAATATAAAGTAGGCATGGAAATGGACAATTGTGATTTCAGCGGGGAAACAAGTCCGGGGTAGAGTCCCCAAACCACGTCCAGTGCAAATAAATCAACCCCTGGATAGCTAAATCAGCAGATTTTTATTAAATGTATTATGAAATTGATTCTCTGAAATGTTTGGCAATGTCCCTGTTATTGTTACCAGGCAATCACAGCTGGATATTTCTACCACACGGCGCGGATGGACAAGGGTGGTCAGTACAAGACGGTCAAGCACCACCAGACGGTCATGGTCCACCCTAACAGCTCTCTGTTTGAGGACCTCCCACGCTGGATAATCTACCACGAGCTGGTCTTCACCACCAAGGAGTTCATGAGACAGGTACGCCACGCCGTCAAATACCTTGTAGCATGCTAGGGTCAGCGGGAACCATAGCATGCTGAGACTGGGGTCAGCTGGAACCATATCATGCTGAGGATGGGGTCAGCTGGAACCCTATCATCTGGCATGCTCAGACATGTTGAATAGAGCTATTATGGCATGCTTGTACTTGGAGTCAGAAATGGTGAGTTTTACTCGCTGCTGGATCCGATCATCAACTGTGTACATTCCTAATGATCAACTGGGTCATCGAGACCATAACGACTTTCGTCGCAATCTCTAATACATGGGGATCATGCACTTACGAAAGCGCTATGGTCTCGTAGTGGGTATGATACCCTGTTGTGCAGGTTATAGCTGACATACTGTTGTGCATGTTGCAGGTGATCGAGATCGAGAACGGCTGGCTACTGGAGGTGGCGCCTCACTATTACAAGGCCAAGGAACTGGAGACCACCAAGAAGATGCCCAAGAAAGCCGGGAAGTCTAAGGACGAGCTGAACAGGGTGTACTAACACTAGCAGTCTAATGTACCATGACTAGGGTGGTTTTCCATTCACAGTCCAAGACACACATTCTGGACAGACTTGTAACAACAGTGTGCTGACACTACAGTGTAGTAACAACAGTGTACTGACACTACAGTGTAGTAACAACAGTGTAGTAACAACAGTGTACTGACACTACAGTGTAGTAACAACAGTGTACTAACACTACAGTGTAGTAACAACAGTGTACTGACACTACAGTGTAGTAACAACAGTGTACTGACACTACAGTGTAGTAACAACAGTATACTAACACTACAGTGTAGTGACACTACAGTGTAGTAACAACAGTGTACTGAGACATACATTCCACTGTCGGCAGAGATCAAATGCAGAACCAAGCTATTATCTATGGGAGCACCAGACTGACAATCAATCACTGTACTATGCAGGGCATATCCACTATGAGACTATAGCGCTCTCGTAAGTGCAAGATTCCCATGTATTAGAGATGGCTATGACAGTCCTTATGGTCTCGTAGTAGATAGAGCTTCGTAGTAGATACGAGAGCTGGTTATCAGGATTCACCAATTGGAGCACACAGGCCAGATCCTGAGATTATGAAACTTTTCTGAGTATGTTTTTGTGCTCAACGCACGTGCTATGCTCAAAAACATTACGTTTATATGAAAACAATTCTGAGGAGTACGAAATCGTACTCAGAAAAGTTTCATAATCTCGGGGCCAGGACTATCAAGATGACAAAATGTGTGAATCCACGATTGTATAGTATGGTATTGCAAGTGTCTGGAAACGCTGAACAAAACGGCGATTCAAAGATTGACAATGTACACCATGATTGTAAATGTATGTAAATATATTGTATATATCATGTAATTTATGTACATAAACCGATGGCCTATTTTGATCTTTATGGTGGTTATTCAACTTCAAAGAATCCCTGCATATTATGGCACATTATTTTGTTGATCACGTGGGATATTATTAAAGTGCACATTCTAATTTGCACTTCAACCAGGACAAGCCTGACTAAGTATTATTTTTACTCCTTGTCTTGTATTATAGTTTGGCATGAAATGCATTGACATAGATTATCTCGGTAAATACTTCATGGAATGAAAAAAACAAAAAAACTCCATTTTCTTATTTCATTTTACCTAACCAAAATTAACAATTTTTAAATATTACACCAGTAAGAAAAAGCGATATTTTGACTAAGTATTATTTTATGCAGAGGGACCACCTTCGAAAGAAGGGGACACATAAATTTGCACGTGCTGATGCTTCTTCACAAACCCGCTCCTACAAATTCAGCCCATTTGCCTGTTCCTTCTTTCGAACGTTGCCCCTCTGCATAACATAATACTTACTCAAAATATTTGGTGATCGTTATATAAACATATATTTTTTACTGGTGCAATATTAAATAATATTTAAATTTTGGTAAGGCCAAATGAAATAAGAAAATGGATTTTTTAATATATTTTTTTCATTTTCATTTCATGAAGTATTTACCGAGATAATCTACGAAATAGGGGTGTCAATGCATTTCATGCCAAACTATAATACAAGACAAGGAGTGAGTGAGTGAATATAGAGTTTAACGTTGCTGCGGGAATCTTTCACCCATTTGCGACGAACAAGACAAGGAAGGACAGGTCACAGGAAGGCACTGGTTTGTGATGTCAGCGACAGTGTCATCTGATCTCATAACTGTACTGATGATCAAACAGTGCTGCAATTTGTAAGATTTCAACAAAAGTCTGCAAGCAAGAACAAAAACCGTTTTCCATTCTCATCAGTTTATTAGTTTGAAATGCATAAAATAATTAAGAACATTTAGAGCATCATTTTAAATCCCATTAGATAATGCAGGACACCTGTAGCATGTTTAAATACAAAAATATCGTGCCATATTACCCACATCTCAAAATGCATTGGAAAAATGGATATTGGCAACTATTACAAAACCATACCATTGGGAATTTTTCTTTTGGAACATTCAACAATATGTTAAATGTCTATGTGTGTCAAAAGTCGTATTTGAACATAGGGCAATTCCGCTTTCCAACAACACATGCAGAGACCAAAATTTGAAGTTTGTCAAATATTTACAGCCACCTAAGCATTCATTGACCAAACTCTTTCTTATTAACTCTTGCTATTCTTGAGAAATATACTCAAAATGTGTTGCGAACATTACAGCAAAAATAAAATGTGCTAGACATCACACTAAAATCAAATTGTGTGTGAAACAAAAAACTAATTTTGGAAATTTTTTGGGCAAATTTGATGGACTAAAATCATGTCTATCAAACGGGAAAAAAAGCAGAATAAATATCGTTCCAAAATGTTGTAAATGTTTTTCAGTAATTAAAAATATACATAGGCTAAATATCGACAACATTACGAAATGACAAACTTGGATATTCATAGCCTCATGATTGCTTATACATGCCCAAACACTTGGCGAAATATTTTTATTTAAATTTTATTTGTCTCCAAGTTTCCAAGTTCAAAGTTAAGGATTTTAAAGAGCTTCAGACACAGTAACGGCCCCCTGAGTGGGTGTGGCCAATGTAGCAGCTGTCTGCTAATAATAGTAATACAAGTTTCACACCAACAAAATATTTTATTTGAAAATGTTTACTTTTTCAACGTCTCTCGTGGAATTGCCCTGTAGCATATTGCAGTGTATAATTAATGCCATTGTCGTCACATAACCAGAACTGCCATTACAAATAGACAATTCTAGGAACGCGTTCTGTAGGACAGCCGTTTTCACCATGTATGGATACCAACCAGTGAAACTACTGTCGTGTACATTTCTCATCAAACCAATTAAGAATTAAACTAGTTTCACCCTGCAGATCTTAGTAGAAGATATATTTGAAATTTGGGAGCCCTAAGATTGAAAATGGGCAAAATCCATTTTGAGGTTGCAATTTGCAAATTTTTATAAGGACCCCCAATATCCACTCATTCTACAGGGTGGCTATATGATACCAAATCATTCTATAAGGTCACTACAAGATCCCAAATCATTTCACTGGGTCGCCAGAAAATCATACCACATTCTATAAGAATAAAAGTATGATTGCCTTATATCACATTTCTATTAGATCTGAATTTCTTACAATCTTCAAACTTAAACAGGATTTTCGAGCAATTATGGAATTTAACGTCGCTGCGGGAATCTTTCACCCATTTGCGACGAAGTTTCGACCACAGGCAAGGCTTTCTCAATAGTGTCCAATATGGCCATTTCATAAATTGTATAATTTACGTGTGAAAATCCTTCCTGTGTATCTACTTAATAAATATCTCGGAAGTGTCTATAACAGTATTTAATAGTATAAATCTAAAAGTTCTTGCAGACATTCCACAGTAAAGACAAGCACATGGAAACATCATGATCATGCTTGAAGCTTCACTAAAATTAAGTTCTTTCGACTTTCATAATGGGCACGATTAAATTCATGAAATCAAGGTAAACAATGTATTAGTCAATAAAGTGAGAATATCTCATTAACATTGACAACAAATACGTCAATAGTGATACTGGATACAATCAGCGAGATTCTTAGCAGAAATAATCTCTGTCTTCCCCGTTTCCCGTTGTAAGCCTGAAATAAATTCATGGTTTAATGTCGAAAATTAGAACACAGTCATTAAAGGAGCAGTGCGAGTTTCCACTGTTATTTTTACTTCATAAAACTTGATATTGACAAAGTCGGACCAATATCAGTATTGTTGATCAGAGATTATTTCCACCAGAATATAGATTTGCAGGAGGTAGCATTATGAACCTCGGCATAGTCAGGATACACATTGTGTACACTGTGCATCACACAAACCAGTCAATAGCCTTATATAATAAGAGCATAGTTTACAGTATAATCTTGTCCAAACAACAATCCATATGCAAATGCAAAATCAAATCAGTTTACATGAAATAAGCAATGTTTTAACCCTCTCCATGCTGACGGCAACCAGAGATGCCCTAACGAGCAACGACTGTGCCTAATCCAGCAGGAAGAGGGTTAAACGGCGATCACACCAGAGGTGAGGAATACTTTATAAAGAAGACATTGAAACTATCCACAGGACAATGCAAACTGTCAATTCATATAAAGGTGTTTCCCCTCCGCCGGAAATGAAAGACGTCCTGTGTTGGAGAAACACTTCACTTGTACGGAATGTACCCTGGGACAAATTAGATGACACTTGAGTCTACCAGCAACACCAACACATCCAAATCATCGTCAGAAAATAAATGCCTTACTTTAAAAAAAAACTAATCTAGCATAATAATAGAAGCAAACTGATCATTGCAAATAAAACGTGCAAATGCAGTTCTAGTTGCAAGGTGTACAGAAGGATACGACCATACACGCTGGTACAACCTAGCTTCTGAATAATGTGCTATAAATTAATGTGATTATGTTTAGCAATTCTAAATGGGTAAAAAGAAACAAAACAAAAAGTAAATTTCCTGCAGAAAAAATGGTAAACGTCTCGACCAGGTTATTGTTATACATAGAATAACAGTCACAACACCAATATAGAGGACAGCAAGAAGGAAGTCTAGAATAACAAACGTTACCAGTACAATTATGTAATAACTGCACATTTTATCTACAACACAAAAACAGTCCCATGACCTTCGACACTAGCGTAAAATTCGTAATGTTATAATCTTCATACAAAAAGGTCGTCTTCCTTTTTGAACATTATCAGCATCGTGTACCGAACGAGTGTCAACTTGACACACACATAGTAGACATTGCCATTCATATTGAACTCTTTGTAACAATTCTATAACCTTTGAACTGCCATTATCTGTCGATACAATGCCACAACACATGACAAAGGATAATCAAATAATGCATCTCCGTCTGGCAGGAAAGTACACCATAACAAGTCAATGAAAACATACAATTCTGATGCCTATCGATGACATAACTAGATAACCGCAAAACATATAAGAGCAGAACACCTAGGAATAGGAGGCAATACACCACATCTCGCCTGTAGTGGAACGACATGTCATCAGTTTAACATATTATTCTTCATTTTCTTATAAACATTGTGATATCAAGTAAAAACATGTTAAAAAAAGGTAATACTATTTCAAGTACTTTGCCGGAACCATTTCATTATTTTACGCTAACAGGGGTGCATTCAGACTACACTATTTTTCACTACATAGTACAATGTAGGGAAATGGAAGCTGTTTAGCTTATCTTGGTTTGGGACCCTGTAGTTTTTTGTAGGAAAACCCAAAGTGAATGGACATGCACGTATGCGCAAACCATTTTGCTGATATTTTGAACTCATTCATACTTTGTAGAATAGTAGTACAGTGTAGTGTAATGAAATGTAGTGCAGCCTGAATGCAGCCCAGATGTACACCGACTTGGTTGGTAGTTATTTTTCATCACATCATTACTAAAGTAACCAGGATGACTTCTTGGACTGGCACAAGACCATTCACAACTAGAGTCGTCCAAGTTACATTTCAGTTACATTTCAGCATGCATTTCATGTCCATTTCAAAAGGCATATAATTACATTCAAAATTGCCATCAAGTAAACAAAAAACTTCATCTTAATGCTCAAATGTAGACTTATGATATAGTATCAGTTATTCTGGAAACTGATTGTAGTACGAACATGTAATCATGATCCTTAGTAATGTCAAAACCTTTATAAAAGGTAATTTCCAGATTGCACTTCTTAAAAAGGTCGTAACCATAGTACCAAGAATCAATAATCACGTACAGCGGATTACCATAAAGACTGCCATAAATACAATTTGAACACATTTAAATATCATAACCAGAGGCTGAGGAGATCATTATTCAAATTACAGAGAATATAATTGTGTAAAGGATGCAGATACATTTGAGCAGTCCTATTTTTAAGCCAGATTGTGTATTTGGGCACTCAGTGTTGATGCTGAATGCTTCATCTTCCCGGAACACATCTGTCTGCGACATGTTGGCTCTCCATCAAGTCAATGCCAAGGTCATTTAGCTGGATGTCGTGAGCCGAAATCTCATTACCCATCCAATATCTAACTGTCAATTTACTTAGAGTGATCTGAAAAGGCAATATACATTTATTCAATAATAACAACAATTTATACATTTTACGGTAAGACATTGTGATTTTCAGGATATTATCTTCCAAGACTAAACCAGTAAATATTCCAATTTGTTTGACAATTTTTTTGTTTTAATTTTCTTTTTTAAATTTGGGTTTAAAGTCGCTTTCTAGAATCTTTCACTGTTTAGTTTAGGGCAGGAGGAAACCCGCAACATCTGTAGCGCTGAATGTTGCAGTAAACCTGCGAGCACCGGCTGGTACTG
>JAUTBV010070538.1:0-19612 GCA_032361325.1 Lepetodrilus fucensis
CGTTTTGATGATTTTGGGTGATTAGGCATTCTTGGTATATAAAAAAGAAGTTGTGTCACTTTTGCCAGCCATTTATTTGAATAGAGGTAGCCTTACAGAGGGTGTTGTCAGAGAATCGAAAATTTTGTTTTTAAGAAATCTAATGAGATGGATTTGACGCTTTTGTTCTCTCCTATCGATGAATCAATATATAGTGATATCGTTGATTCGGGTTCGTTGGTTAACAGCATTCGCTTATATGGCGAGAAGATGCCTGAGTATAACGATGCTCATATTGCTATTGTTGGACTCACAGAAGCAAGAGGCTCTCATAACAATGAGGGGTGTAAGTATGGAGCTGATGAGATCAGAAAGAAACTGTATAGGCTTAAGAGGGGAGCTGGTTGGTATAATATCATTGATTTAGGCAACTTAAAAGAAGGTATAGATTTAGAAGAGACGCATACCAGAGTAAGTGAGGTGTGCCGCATGTTACTCGAAAAAAATGTGATTCCCCTGCTTATTGGAGGTACTCATGATTTGGACTATGGTCAGTACCGAGGGTATGAAAGCATGGACAAATTAATCCATTTTGTTAATGTGGATGCGTTTCTTGATATGGATGAGTCGGATGCACCGTTTGCATCGAAACATATTCATACGATTTTGCTTCACGAACCTAACTATCTTTTAGGGTATACTCATTTGGCTCACCAGTCCTACCTTATAGAGCCTTCCAATATGGAGTTGCTAGAGAAACTATATTTTGAAGCGTACCGAGTTGGTCACCTCAGAGAAGATATAAAGCAGATAGAGCCTTCCATACGAAATGCAGATATGATTTCTTTTGACATCACTGCGATAAAATCCGTAGAAGCCCCGGGCAATGCAAACGCACAACCTTTTGGTCTAACTGGCGAGGAAGCATGTCAGCTTTGTTGGTATGCAGGGTTGAATAATAAATTAAGCTCTATTGGTTTTTATGAGTACAATCCTGAGGAGGATGACAATCATAAAAAAACAGCATTGGTAGTGGCCACTATGATATGGTATTTTATCGAAGGGCATTGTCAACGTAAAGCTAAAAAAAAGACCAACCTCATGCATAACGACTTCACAAAATATATGGTGTCTATGTCGACAGAGCCAGACACACTTGTATTTTATAAGAGCAAATCAACGGACAAATGGTGGATGGAGGTCTCCCATCTTCATGCTAACGATAAACACACGAGACCGAGTATAGTGCCATGCAGTTATAGCGATTATGAAATGGCTGTTAACGGAGATGTCCCCGAACGCTATGTGCTCACCTTAGCCAAACTACTGTAACCGATTTATCAGGAGGGTTCTCTTGCTATGTGATTCACTTTTGATTAACGTATCAATGCTATTTTTTATGATAAGTTGGTAGCCACGATGGGTAGGACTAGACGATGTTAGTTAATTGCTCTTTAATTTTTTCGAGTTCTTCTTTCATCAACACAACGCTTTTTTGTATCGACACATCGTTTGCTTTGCTTCCTATCGTATTTATTTCTCTATTTATTTCTTGAGCGATAAAGCCTAATTTTTTTCCACTTGATGAAGGCATTTCTAATGTTTCCATAAAAAAAGTAAGATGCGATGTAAGTCGAACCTGCTCTTCAGTAATATCTATTTTTTCGAAATAGAAAATCATTTCCTGTTCAAATCGATTTTGGTCATATCGATCTTTCGTTAAATGCATATCCATTTTTTCTTTTATTCTTTTTTGTATTTTCTGAAGTCTTTGAGGATCATGTTTTTGTACTTTCTTCAGTTCTGAAATAATTTTTTTTCCATAAGAATGCATTTTCTTTTTCAATGCTTTGCCCTCTTTTTCCCTGAACTGATCACATTGGGTAATAGCAACAAGAATAAGTTTTTTTATTTTTGTCCAAATGGCAACCTCAAGAGGATATTTCTTTTTTTTTTCTAACGTTTTGAGTGAGTTGAGGGTTAGTTCAAAGATATTATCATGTCGAGCACCAACCCGATTTGCCAGTTCTTTGAGTTTTGTATAATGCTTTGCAATGAGTGTTTCATCGTAACGTGGAGACACGTCATGAGCAAAATGGCACTCTATGAACATCGTTATTTTCCCCCTCTCCAACACGTTGGTTATCTGATTTCTTATCTCCTGTTCTTTATCGGACAGGAGTTCAGGAATCCGAAGTATTATATCCGAAAATCTTGAATTGATACTTTTGATTTCAACCTCTACACGTATGTTTTTGGAAGCCATAGAGGCTTGACCAAACCCAGTCATTGATTTAATCATAGAGAGTGGAAGAAGGGTTAGTTTTCATGCTATATTAAAAATCAAAACCTAATGAACCGATTAGTTGGGGAGATCGTATTTGATAATTTTTTACACTCCAGGCTACATCAAATTTCATGTATAAACCTAAAATTTTGGCTCGAAATCCAGTGCCAAAACTGTACAGCCAAGGGTTGATGAAGTCTTTAATTTCTGCACGAAATGGATTGGAGGTGTCCCTTTCGGGGACAATCCTAGAGGGTGAATTGTTAGCAGAAAAAGACAACGAATCAATCCAACTTGTACCGATGTCATAAAAAGCTACGAGTTGAAAATTTTTAAAAAAAGTAGAGAATAAAGGACCAGAAGTTAGGGTATGAAAAATAGGAATCCGTAACTCCACGTTGAGAAGTATCATACCGTTTCCGTAGAGAGTAGCATAATCAAAGCCTCGCAGGGTGCCGTAGTTGATAAAGAGCAAATGGTTGTTAAACCCTTCAGTGCTATGTAGAGGATTATTAACTCCTTGTCTATTTAATTTTAAACCTGCGAACCGCATCCAGTTATCAACTCCTCCCAAGGCATATTTTTTTGGGGAGGAGCCGAAAAATTGACCTATGTGCCCACGTACTGCAATAATAATATTTTTATGTATTTTTTGATAGTGCCGTATGTCGATATGCGCATGCATAAAGCCTGCTTTTTTATTGCCTATTCCTTCATAGTGGGTAAAGCCTATTTTTCCTTTGGTGCCTTCTGAAACATTGATACCTGTGCTAATACTGTTGTCGTATATCAAAGCTGCCTTATAGCCCACATAGGATTGTGTTGCTTCGGGTAGGAATACGGGAGGAGAAGGTATAATCGTGGTTGAAGCAAGTATCCCTCGGTCAACGTATCTTGTAAAGCCTATAAAAGGCTTGAATGTCAAACGCCATCTTGTTGAAATAGGCAAAGAAGCACCTAGTTCTATTTTTTGCCATGTATACATATTTGTGTTAATAGCCTCGTTCCAAAGAATGGATTTACGCTCAATGCGTAGGCTATAATCTATCTTATGGGGCAGGTATTGAGCTTCTGCATAGACGACTCCACTTTCTAGATTAAAGGCGGTTTTTAGACCTCCAAAAAATCGATAATTTTCGAGAATGTCGTTCATTTGTATTTCTAAGTTTATGCCAAAACCTTTTAAAGGAAGGATTGTGAGAGAGGCGATTATATTTTTGTAGGTGAAGCGAGGTTGATACGGAAAAGGACCCTTGATAGTATGAAGACCTTCTTTTTTCTTCATGTATTTGGTAAGAAAAGTATCCCCGTCAACGGGGGTGGTGTTGGCATCATCTTCAAATGTATAATGATTGGTTTTGATGGTCGGGTTAGTAGAGACTGTTTGCTTATTTTGTACGGGTAGATGAGTTGAGTTGGAAGGAAGATTATCTTGTTTTATCTCGCTGATGGAGTTAGAGAAAGAAGAAGTATCTTCTCCGAGAGCCTTCATCTGAGCATTGATTAATTCTTTTAAAGAGAGTTTTGGTAGTATTTTTTTTTGACGTTGAATAGCCTCACGATTCTTTTTTTCTAATGATTTTTTTCTTCTAAAAATAGGGGTGACAATTGGTTGGATGGGATTTAATTGAGATGCTATAAAAATATTTTCTCGTAGGTCTTTTTTCAGAATAAAGGCTAACGACTGGGTTGAGAGATTTAAATCATATGTTTTGATTCCCGATTTAAAATTTGTGATTTGCCGATAGGAACTGTCGGCTTGGCTATAACGAAAAATATTGGGAATCCCTTGTTGATCACTTACATAATAAATAAGACCTTCTCCATCGGTATGGGGATGATATTTTTTACTTGCTGTATTGGTAATTTTTTTTACCACATTTTTGGAAGTATCCAAATCAAATACGTATAGGTTATACTCTGTGCTAAGGGCATCGATTTTTTTTACCGAAGTAGTTACCGTATCGGTCACTCGATTAGAGCTAAAAAGTATCTTGTTTGAATGAGGAAAAAAAGAAGGGTCAATATCATCGTACAGATCATGGGTTAACCTTCGAATGCGATCCCTTCGTGTGCTTAGCAAAAATAAATCGTTTTGCCCATGGCTGTCGGCACTCAGTACAGCTAGTCGACCATTGTTGGAAAAGTCAAGACTTTGTACGTTGTTGAAACGATTCAACGTACGTGTGCTTTTTGTTTTAGAGGAAAGGTCATATAACCAAAAAGTATATACTTCTCGTTTAATGCCGATGACCCCCAGAATATTTTGATCGACCCAGTCCAGTAGTGGAATATGTCGATTTACCTCTTGTCCGACAAGACGATAGCCACCCCGGAGGACAACGGTTTCTTTGTTGTCTTTGAGAGATTTTATTTTTACTATAAACCTTCCTCTATCATTTTCGGCATAGGCGACCTTATTTCCATCGGGACTAATTTTTGCTGTGGTGTAGATGGTCTTTCTTTTTCTATTAGAAGCACGTATCCGCATAGAATCTTTGGGGTAGATATAATGGGCTGATATTGCTTCCTCGTCCTCCGCATAAAACGCTCTCCAGTCTCGGATTATTTTACGATAACTTGTTCCCAAGGTGATGAGCATACCCCTTCTTTCATTACGAATTACTCGGGTGTAGTTTAGGATGTTAGAGATGGCTCTTTGTCCATATTTTTCGGCGATATAATTCCATATAGATTGCCCTACTAAAGCAGCTTCGTCGCCAGTGAATTGAAGTGCTTTTTTTTCGTTTTTTGTGTACGTAAGTTGACGTGCATAGTCGTCAAGCTCGGCATCCCATCCGTAAGCAATATACCTAGTTACTCCAGCGATAAACCAATTGGGAAGACTGAGGAGTATGGCATTCTTAACCATGTTTTTAAGACTCCCCCCAAACATCATCTGGTTGATTATCATTTTTGATACGCCGTGAATAAGTTCTTTCTTAAACTCTGCTATGGATCCAGTATGAGCAATTTCCGCATAGGGTTTTACAAATTTTGCCTTTCCGCTTATCCCAAACTCGGTTTGATATAGACCAATGTTACTCTGTTGCAAATCTGTAATTGAGTTGTAGATAAATAATTTACTTTTGAAGTAGGGGGTATAGCCAATCAGATCGGTTATACGTTCAAATTCTTCCTCTAAATAGGTGATAACCTGACGTGTCAGTTTTGAGCGGTTGTCATAATAGTATATATGAAAATTTTCAGAGGATATATATTCCCACTTGAATTGTTTATACTGAATTCTATTCTTACCAAATTCTTCCTTATTCTGTTGAGCATAGCTAGAGAAAAGTCCCTGTAAGCAAAGCAACATAATGGCAATTCGTCTCATACAATACAAACAAAGGGCGTGTCGATTATCAAAAATTTATTAAATATAACGATTATTGGATGGAATGGAAGAGGCATGTTATTAAGCTCATGAGATCAGGGTAATTTCATAAATACACAGGGAGCATTGAGAGTATCAAAAAAGCAAATAGAATAAATAAATGTAGTTGGCATTGACACGCATTTTTTTCTTATATCCCCACGTGTACCTTAGTTGAAGTTTTAAATACAAAGAAATACGGTTGAATACAGTAGGAAGCCCATCAATTACAATATCCTGTGCGAAGAGTATGAGTAGGGGGAGAATATTTCTCTTCTTTCTGCTGTTTTTCTCTTGCAATGATGTGAATTTCTTCAGGGTGGTAGGTCCTCCCAAGTATGTAGTAGGGGGTAAGGGGGTTTCAGGAAAAAAAGAGCTTTGGTTTTTAAATCCTCTCCCCAATCGGTACGAAGGAGCTAGGCGATATTCAAATCTCTCACCAGGAAAGATATTTTTTGTTGTAAACAGGTGGCAACTTCGGCAAATACGATTCAGATATAGTACTTCTCAGTCATTCTATTCTTACCGTTCTTCTCCTGTTGGCTCATTACCTTGGCTTACGACCATTGCCCCCATTGATTTATCCTCCCAATATGTCCATGAACGGTATATATGGAGTGGTTGACATCAGGGCAGGGGAGACGGCAGAGTATGTAATTTACTTATCATAATATTAAACCAATTCTGTTAAAAATTTTAATTTATGACACATATGAAACCGTACATTGCTTTGGGTTGTTTGTTCTTCTTTTTATCGGTACTATTATTACATGGAATCAAGGGTACTTGTTGGATATTTTGTTATAGACAGATTGCTCCCTCATCTTTCCTTATCGTATAGTTATACGGAGGTCAAGGACATGAAGCCTACTCTGGGTAATACTTCTCCTAAATTTTTATGAATTATCATCATGAGATTTTGGCATTGGTCTTGCTTACTATTTTTGGAAAACTTTTTTTATAGCAGCAAGGTACGGTATTAACTTTGGCTTAAACACAACGCACCGAATAGATGACAAGAACAGTGAAGATAAGGGGTAACAACACGGGCGTTGTAGTAGACATCCTAGGGTATGCGTTATTTATCAATAAAAACATAGCCTTTACTCCGTCTGTTTCTGCCACTTTTCCAGGTCATGGAACTAATAACAAGAAAATCTTTCAAATTAAGCTGAATCTTGGATTTTCTTTCTACTTCAGGTAGTTAGGATAATACGATTAAATAAATAAAATTTTTCAGATACCACCTGAACGGCAAGTGCTAACTAATTTTTTCGTGTCAGCTGATTACATGCCTGTTTAAAGAGAAAGGCTTTTGTTTAAAATGGATAGGCATTTTGATTCCAGCTGATGATATATACATTCTTTTACCTTCAACACGTTTTTTTGGTCACGCTCATGTATCATCGGGTATTTTACAGGATTTATGAAAAGATAATGCTTTGCGGTGTGTGGCAATCCAATCATATCCTCGATCGGCAATGCCTTGGGGTATCCACAAGAGCATCGCCCCTACTATTTTCCATCTCGGCAACATCTGCAAAATCTTTATAAATGCCTCACTTTTAGTGTAATAATGGTCTCCTTGTAATAAAATAAGGGTGTGGTTGGCAAGGGTCTCTAACGCTTGTGGTAGCAAGAGTTTTTTGCCTTGCTCCGACTGGCTAGAGACAAATGTGAAGTGGTGGTGGCGGTCTCTTTTGGCAAGAAACGACACACTCCTCTGACAAAAACCACAGGAGCCATCGAAGATAACGTAGCGTGAGATTATTATTTGGATTGAGGAGGCGTGGTCTCCTCTTTTTTTGGGTGGTTTTTATCAAAGCGACGGAGTTCAATTTCGACAACCACAATGGTCAAAAGGAGTAGCACTACGGTAGGAATCATCACAAATTTGATATGAAATTCATAGACTACCGATAGCCCTCCCAGCAAAAGGGAGAATAAACTGGTATATATAAAATAAAGCCCCGTTTTTTTGTTGGCAAATGCCCCGTTTTCTTTACTCTTCATCGACCGTTTCGTCCGGTATCCGAACACGGGATTTTTTTTTATGGAAACATACCGCATGATTACTCCGATGAGGAGCAATGGACCTGCCAAAATCAATAATGTGCCTAGTTGATCGTTCATATGTATTGGGTTATAATTTTTCTATCTATTCTTTTACGGCACATCAATTTGTTCGGAGGCATTTCTTTTTCGTTCTTCTTCGAGTTGGTCGATGGCACACTTCATAACTACTGGCATTAAAACAAATAAGACAAGGAAGGAGACTAGCAGTGGACCTACATCCCATTTGAACACGAAGGACACGACCCCCAACAGTGCTAAAAAAATGCTCATAGATATCAGATAGAGTCCTGATGTCTTATTTAAAAATTTTAAGTTCGCATCGTTTTTCATAATCCATTCTGTGAAGTATCCATACTTGCGAGTAACCATCACTGAAGAGCCATATCACATGAAAATGCCCTGAGGAAGATAGATTCCTACTAACAACAAGGTCACCACAAATACACGTATCCGCACATTTTTTTTGATATAGAAACTCATGTACCCTTTTTTTATAGAATACATAATCAGATGGCATTTCGCCCATCCGTAAGATACTACTCTGCCCCACCCGACCTGCTCTCTTTTTTCAGCATTATCTATCTCTTTTTTCATTAGGTGTTAACTAGTTTAGTGCGAACCCACGCATAGAGTCTATTTTTTAGTATTCCCACTAGGCTAAAATCGATGGTATAATAAATCGGAACTAGGTATATAACTAAGGCAGCTGCCATGGTAAAGAAAAAGGAGGCGAGTCCATGGATAGCCCAAATGCTGAAATGGAACATCACCCCGAGCATGAATATATATTTTTTGTATCGCCTATCCATAAACAGACCCGCAAAGAGGATAAATTCGAATATAATCACCACTGGTCATTTTTTGTTTAAATTCATCGGTTATACCAGGGTTCTGTTCTTCTAGGTAATCCAACAGGTGGCCAATTTTTACCCTTGCCTTTTGTAAGGTCTCTTCATCCTCAACCCATGCTGAGAGTTTTAATTCACGGAGCAAAGGAATATAGTTCACAACAGGACCATCCATAAATAAAATCCCTCTCAGGTAATCTCGACCTGAAAATTTTACGGACACCCTGGCTTGCTCTCTTCCACAGCTAAAGAGCAAAAAAATGAGACAGATTACGCCCACTACGAGGGGATTTTTGGAAATTTTACTAATTGAGTTCATGGCTGTCATGGGTTTAGGCTCAACAAAATATGCTACCCCCTCTTCCACAAGACTCAAAAGAAGAATGAGAAAGAAGAATGAGAAAATATTGTAATAAGAAAAATATAAAAATGCAAGTAAAAAGAAGAAAATTAGTTAAAAAAATGGAGACACTATGCTCTCAGCACTATAATCAGTTTATTGATTAGGAGAGCCTATGCGGAATCTTTTCAAGGACTCAAGGAAGGGTATTGGCTAACATAACGGCTTTAACGTCGGTGCAGTTTATCAGTCAAATTTGTCTTTGACAGCAATGTCAATAACATTAAAATGAAGATTATTTAGTTTCACCCAATGGGTGTATCTTAGTACCTGCTGATGATATATACACACTCTTTTACCTTCAACACGTTTCAGGAAAACACGTACATAGTGTACGATGATACCCACGAAGCCGTTATCATTGACCCAGGCTGTTACGAGTCGTATGAAAAAACGGCGTTGAAAAATTTTATTGCCGAAAAAAAATTATGCGTAAAATACCTGCTGAACACACATGGGCATATCGACCATGTGTTGGGCAATGCTTTTGTCAAAGCCGAGTACGATGCGCCGTTTGTTATCCATGCTCTTGATGAAAGTACCTTGCGTGCTGTCAATGCCTATGCCTCCAATTATGGATTTCCCCACTATCAAGAGCAACTACCTGATACCTTTTGTAAAGAAGGAGATACCTTGACATGGGGAGACAGTAGTTTTGACGTTCTTTTCCTCCCAGGTCATGCACCAGGTCATATCGGATTTTATAATGCTCATCAAAAAATAATGATTAGCGGTGATGTGCTTTTCAAGGCAAGTGTAGGGAGAACTGATTTGCCTGGGGGCGATACCGAGCAACTCATGGAGACCATTCATCAAAAAATTTTTGTGTTACCCAACGACACGATAGTCTACCCTGGTCATGGAGAAAAAACCTCTATTGGTGAAGAAAAAAAGAATAACCCATTTTGTGCCCTACCCCATTCGTCATGAATGTGCGACAGCAGGTTCCTAACATCCTAACGCTGGCAAATTTAGTCTTCGGGTGCATAGGAATAGTCTCGGTATATCGATACCCTGCTCATGTGGCTGTTTATTTTTTGTGGGGATCCTGTGTGTTTGATTTTCTTGACGGCTATGCGGCTAGGCATCTCAATGCAACCTCTCCATTAGGAAAACAGCTAGACTCGTTGGCAGATATAGTAAGTTTTGGTGTACTTCCTTCCGTGCTTGTTTTTACTTGGATTGACAAGGCAACTCATAATGAATGGGTAGCGTATGGAGCATTTTTTATTGCCGTCTTTTCTGCAGTACGTTTAGCACGTTATAATTTGGATGAAAAACAAGCACACTCTTTTATTGGGCTTCCCTCGCCGGCCAATGCTCTTTTTGTTACAAGTCTTATTTTTCTTACCCCTCCCTACGATGTTATTCTCTCAAGTTCGTTGCTGTTACTTGCCTTGGTATTTCTATCTTCCTTTATGTTAGTAGCCCCGCTGCGTTTTTTTTCACTTAAATTTACACACTATAACTGGCGAGGCAATCAATTACGTATTATATTGATAGGTGGAACAATTGTTTTGTTGAGTATAAAACAAACGACTGCTGTACCTTGGATTATGCTTTCCTACATAGTGTTGTCGTTGGTATCAGGAAGAAGAAAAAACAACCCATCTGAATTTTGATATCTTTTGACAGCACGTACAGGAATCAAATACTTGGTGGCATCATCTTTTCACTCATCTATTTTGTAGGAAAAGCACAGCCCAACCCCTCTGTGTTGGCATCTGGTATTTGGATTAAATTTTCGGTACAACAAGAAGGATTATATCGAATTCGACCTGCCCAGTTGCGTAACGCAGGCATTGACCTTGCACAAGTCAACCCCAACACAATACAATTGTACACCAGCACCACAGGGATGCTTCCCCAGCCTAATGCCACGGCAAGAACAAACCATCTTCAAGAAGTAGCCATCCTTGTTGAAGGAGAAGAAGATGGATCGTTTGATGATACAGACTATATCCTTTTCTATGGACAGTCTCCCGATGCCTACCACTACGACACGAAAAAAAACGTATTTTTTTATCAAAAAAACCTGTACAGCGATTACCATTTTTACTTTCTGACCTTAGGAACCTCCCCAGGAAAGAGACTAGACAATCGTACCGATCTTGCAGGCTCTTACCCAAAAATTGATACCTATAATGACTTGGTGTACCATGAACGAGACGACTACAATATTTTACGGTCAGGAAGAAAATGGTTTGGAGAGAAAGTTAATTCCTCCGATGTAAAAACATTATCTTTTGACCTCTCTGGCATAGTCACTGATGCCCCCTTGACAATTATTTCTGGCGTCATGGCTCAGTCGGTAGTTGCCTCGTCATTTCGGTGGCGTCTCAATGATGTATTCATTGTAGAACAAACTGTTAATCCTATCTTCAACACACGTTTCGGTATTCAAGGAAGAGAAAAAATAGATACTATAAGGGTAATGAATCCAAGCCTCAATAGTGATTCACCTCAACAATTTACCTATGAATATACGAGCACTGCTCAGCAGTCAACTGGCTATCTCGATAGGCTGTTGGTATCGTATGAACGATACCTGTCGCTATATGGAGACCAAACCGTGGTTCGCTCTCAAGCCAGTTTGGCTCAACCTATCAGCACGTTTGAAATAGAATCATTCCCTTCACAAGGCATGATAATAGATATTACTACTCCCTACCAATGTGTCAATCAGCTGTATCACAGGATGGGAAGCAGAGCCGTTTTTTCTACCCCTACCAACAATCTAAAGACTTTTATAGTAGTTGCCCCAAATCGTCTATTAGAAGCCACCCTAGAGGGTCGTGTGGCTAACCAAAACCTTTATGTCAACCGTCATGTGGATCTTTTGATAGTTACGCATCCCGATTTTAGAGATGAAGCTAATCGATTGGCCAATCACAGAGCTACGTATAATGGATTAGCCACATGGGTAGTTACCCCAAAAGAAATTTATAATGACTACTCAGGAGGGAAGCAAGACCCTACGGCCATTAGAGACATGGTCAAAAAGTTGCTTTCGCAAGGCTTGAAAAATCTGTTGCTAGTCGGAAAATGTTCGTATGATTATAAAAATCGCCTTGTCCCGAACACTAACTTTGTGCCTACGTACTCTTCTCGAAACTCTCTTGCACCTCTCGAAACCTATTCCTCCGATGATTATTTTGCCTTTTTAGAAACTACAGAAGGAATGTGGGAAGAGACAAAAAATGGGACTCCTCACACTATGGATATAGGCGTGGGGAGACTTCCCGTAAAAACGCGACAAGAAGCCAAAGAAGTGGTGGACAAACTGATAACTTATGACACCAGCCGTACGTACCTTGGCTCTTGGAGAAAAAAAATTCTTTTTATCGCTGATGATGGAGACGGAAATCTACATCAACGTAATGCAGATGCATTAGCTCAACCTATTGCCATACATCATCCCGATTTTGATATTCAAAAAATATACTTAGATGCCTTTGAACAACCCTCAAGACCCAGTGGCCAAGTATCTCCCAAAGCTAGAGAAGCCCTTCGTAAGGCCTTAGCACAAGGCGTGTTGATTGCCAACTTTACAGGACACGGATCAGAAGATGTGTGGTGTCAGGAAAAAATTCTTGACGAATCATTTATTGAGGCATGGGAAAATGATAAAGCATATCCACTGTTGGTTACCGCTACGTGTGAATTTGGTCGACAAGATGACCCGTATCGAATATCGGGAGGGGAGAAAACATTATTGAAAAATAATGGAGGTGCTATTGCATTAGTAACAGCATCTCGTCCTGTCAATTCGTCTTCCAACACTCTTTTAAACACCTCTTTTTACGATGCTTTGTTTCGCCAGACTAGTAAAAAAAATCAATCCATTGGCACTATTTTTCGTGATACGAAAAATGGTAGTTTGAAGGGTATTGGAGTATCCAATCGTAATTTCTCGTTGTTGGGAGATCCCTCTATGCACTTGGCTATTCCGACCCATGAAATTAACATTTCATCCCTCCAAACGAAAGAAGGATCGCCTGTTCTCAACGTATTGTCTAGCGTGATAGTGAAGGGAAAAATATACACGTCAGGAGGAGACGGAGTCGTTGATTTTAACGGGTCTATCGATATAGTGCTACAAGACAAAGAAATTCCATTTAACACCTTGGGAGACCCAGTAGATAGTAATATAATCATTACCTACTATGCTCGGAGCAATACCCTTTTTCGAGGAAAAGCCTCTGTAGTAAATGGATCTTTTCAACTAGAATTTATTATGCCAGCCACGATTACCCTCCCCGTGGGCAAAGCCAACCTGAGTTTGTATGCAGTCGATGAGCTATCTAACATGGATGCCTTTGGAAGCATGACTAGCATTATGATGAGCGATGTGCCAACAACGACGAATCAGGATCAAGACCCTCCTACTATACAGCTTTTTATGGAAGATGAGACCTTTGTCGATGGAGGAATTACCTCATCAAATCCAACAGTAGGTGCTGTGCTTTTTGACCCTAGTGGCATTAATGTGGCTAGCCACGATCTAGCCTACCGCCTAACGCTAATCTTAGATGGCGATCAGTATTTTGATATCAGCAATTATTATGTCGCAGATCAGGATGATTTTAAGAGTGGAAAAATCTTTTTTCCACTGCGAGACCTCTCGTCGGGATTACATACCCTTGAACTCAAAGCATCGGATGCTTACTACAACGCCCGCTCGTCTTTCCTTACCTTTGAGGTAACAAAAAACAACCGATTGGTCGTCCGTCAGTTAAAAAATTATCCCAACCCCTTTTCCACGACAACAACGATTAGTTTTTCACATAACAGACCTGGACAACATCTTGCTGTGTCGCTTATCGTAGTTAACACACTGGGAAAAGTGATAGACAGTAAAGCCTATGATATACCAGTCAGTCAGTATGTTGTTACATTACCCGAATGGTCTCTCTCAACCCCTACCAACTTCAGTGCTATGAATGGAGTTTATATTGCCCGATTAATCGTACATTCGTTTTTTGATAATTCAAAAATTGAAGATCAGGTTAGAATGATTCTTGTAGATTAACTATCTTGGGGGGTCGTTATCAGGTGCTTTATGTCATTGCTATCGTGTTGAAATTTTATTTTCCTATTCTCTTTATCGTTATCATGCCTACGTGGGGGTTGTGTCAATCTACTGTGGGGCAAAATGGAGAAAGATCTATTACCACGGCTGTGCCATTCTTGGCTATAACCCCCGACTCACGGTCGGCAGGTATGGGAGATGTAGGGGTAGCTACCTCGCCCGATATCCACTCAACCTATTGGAATGCCGCAAAACTTGCTTTCATTGAAAAAGATTATGGAGTGTCAATATCCTACTCCCCTTGGTTGCGTAAAATCGTTAACGACATGTTTCTGACCCGATTAAGTGGTTTTTATAAAATATCATCACTACAGTCGGTGGGCATGTCGATGACCTACTTTAGTTCGGGTTCGTATGAATTGAACAGAGGACCTACTCAGAATGATGTATTGGGACGATATAGTCCTAAAGAATTTTCTTTAGATGCCACGTATTCGAGAATTCTTCTTGCCGAGTTGAGCATAGGAGCATCGATACGCTATATACATTCCAATTTGTTAGGTGACTTTTCGTTGCCAGGAGGTGCTGAAGCTACGCCAGGAAACTCTATTGCAGTAGATATTGGCTTATTTTATACCAAGTCACCAGCATCGAAACGTTCAAATCTTTCATTTGGTCTTGCACTCAGTAATTTTGGTGCTAAAATTGCGTATTCGACAGGTAGTAAGGGGGACTTTATTCCTACTAATCTTCGCTTGGGGGGAGCCTACAAGAAAAAATTTGGTACTATGCACAGCGTTGCCATAGCCTTAGATATCAATAAATTGATGGTACCCACACCTGTTGAGGGGGGTAGAGATAAGAATTTGTTGGAAGTGGTATTTGGTTCTTTCGGAGATGCTCTTGGTGGTTTTAGAGAAGAATTACGGGAAATATCCTTATCGGTTGGCATAGAATATTGGTTCAAAGAAAGGTTTGCAGGAAGATTTGGCACATTTTTAGAAGCCGAGGATAAGGGAAATCGAAAATATTTTACCTTGGGGATAGGGGCCAAGGCGTATCGATTTGGATTAGATGTCGCCTATATGCTCCCCGTGGCAGGAGTCAAAAGTCCTCTTGCCGAAACAATTCGTTTCTCTGTTAAAGCCCTTTTTAATAAAAAAATAAAAGACAAAGACAAAGACACCTCATCCACGTCCAACTAGTCTTGAAAATTCATTTATGCTCAACAGAAAAATCCCTCCTTCTTTTGTAGACAATATATCTTTTTGTTTTCCCGATTTTCATCGTCAACACCTCTCCAACGGTATTGAATGCTGTTTTTTACCCCAACCAAAATGTAGTGTTGTACAACTTGATATTGTCTTCAAGGCGGGAAAATGGTATGAAGAAAGCCCTGGCATTTCTTATTTCTCTACCCACATGCTTGACCAAGGGTCTCAGTCGAAATCAGCTGCTCAGATTGCCGATTTTTTTGATTTATACGGGGGGCACATAGAGTGTGGCAGTGGGCGTGATTTTGCCTCCCTATCCTTACACGCATTAGCAAAACACTGGGAGTCCCTCTTTCCATTTTTTTTCGAAATGTTTTCAACGCCTGTTTTTCCTGATGTAGAATTGACTCACCTAAAAGAAACCTATACCCAACAGCTACGTATTGAAGACAAAAAAACAGATCGGATGGCATCCAAACTCATAGGACAAGAATTATATGGTACAACCCATCCTTATGGTTGGGTTGTACAAGAAGACCATATAAAAGATATAAATAGCAATTGTTTAAACGTATTTTTTGAAGAGCATCACCACGTGTCTCACGTATTTATTGCGGGGGACATAAGCGATAAAATGAAACATTATATCATTTCTTATTTTAGTACACTGTCGAGTAATCCTGATGCCAAAAGAAAAACTAATCAAGAGACCCCGCCTGTTGTCTCTCAACGCTATATTGAAAAACCACATAGCCTTCAAACCTCCCTCCGGTTGGGGAAACAGACGATATCTAGAAGCCATCCAGACTATTTTTCTTTGTTGCTCCTTACCTATCATCTGGGAGGTTATTTTGGCTCCCGATTAATGAAAAATCTGCGGGAAAAAAGAGGTTTTACCTACGGCATATCATCGTCTGTGAACGCATTTAAACACAGTGCTTTGTTGCTCATTGGGACAGATGTAAATAAAGAACACAAAAATCAGGCCATGAAGGAAATCAAGCATGAAATCGTTGAGCTTACACAACACGATATTCCTAACCAAGAATTGATGCTTGCCAAACGTCATTTTATAGGTACTTTTCAGATTTCTATAGCTAGCCTATCATCCATTATGGAGAAAATAAAAATGCTTTCTCTCTATGAGCTTCCTGAGGATTACTACCAACAACTAATCCGTCATATCGATACAGTATCTTCTGACGAACTTTTGATTGTTGCACAAAATCACTTTGCTCACGATACTTTTTTTGAACTATCAGTAGGATAGACCACCCTCCCCAAAAAAATCTGTTCCACCTCTCTACTAATAAAGTAAGCATGGGGATTATTATTTTTTCCTAAAACATACCCTTATGGCATCTCATTTTTATGAGGCATTGTCCTGTCTTATCAAATGGTTGAAGGCACTTATTTTTTTAATATAAAAATCAAGTGTAGTAGAACTGCCATCCAATTCTACTGATACAATAATTGTTTGAGGGGCTTTCTTATAAGCAGCATATGGTTCGGCTACAGTCGGAGCACTTAAATCAGGCTTATAAAATGAAAAAAAATTAAACCTTAATACTTCGCTAATCTTTTGCAACTGATCCGTTTTCACCTCTTTTCGTCCAAAAATAGAATAAGCATTTCTTGCCGAAGTATTGATTCTTTTTGCAAATTCAGACAACTTCATTCCTGACTGGTGGTGTATTTTTTCGATTTCTTTTCCAATGTGAATTTCCATACCGCAATAATAGACTTGTCTGCTAACTTGATTTATATGATTGCGTGTATTATTCTTGCTTAGTTATTATAAAAAACGCTCTGTATGAATTTTCTATTCACCATTTAATCATTAATAATGCATAACAGATACAACATAAATCATTATCTCTATTTATCGCCAAGTACTATTAGCTATCAAGAGATGATTCATAAACTTGAAAATGAGTATGGAATATCATCTGCTAAATTTAATCAAGACAGAAATATATGCCTAGGAGACCCTACTCCTGTTCCAGACAATCGATTGAATATTTATGCAAAAATTCTTCAAGTAACACTGAAAGATTTAAAATTCTAAAAAAAACGAATCAAGGGGCGAAATCGTAGCCTGTTTGATTAAAAAATATTGTTAGAGAAAGTAAAAAATAAACAATTAAAAATTAGTTGAGATTAAGCCTAGTCTTAATCGTTGATTCCCTTGCGATCACCTGAACTTTGGTTCTCTCTTTAAAAATAGCTGTTGTCTCCCCTGTATCCGAGTGGGAGGCAGCAATGATTTCATAGCTTCCAGGCACTAAAAAAGGTAATATTAATCTATTTTTTTTTGTTGTCCCTGAAGCAACAGCATTGACAAAATTAATGCCTGTACTCGAAACAGTCATTTCGGAATCTGAAAAAACACCTTCTTTATAGATGTAAATCACTATGCTATTTTCATCATGTGCAGGTGCTCGGCTGACGATTAGGTCTATTGTTCCTGTCTCACGTAACCTAACCACACGCATGATAGGGGTAAAAATGTACTCGCCTTTTTTATTCACGATAACAGACTTGCGTAAATCAATGTCCATGACCAAAATTATGGCTTTATGTGTTGTTTTGGTGTCAATTTTCAGTTTCACCTGAGGTGCGGTATCATTGTGCCAGTAAAGAAAAGAAGTTGATTCATCTTGAAAGCCCACATTAGACTTAGGGCTTACCCTAAAACTATCGCCCCTCTTTGCCATATTAAGACTTACCCTTAACGAGTCTTCTCCTTGTGGCATGACATCATTGGATAAAATGAAATACTTCCCCTGACTCATGCTCAAAAGGTCAATCAGACGAGGTTCTTTAAAAGAGGATAACGACTTCCATACATCGCCCTCTTTTTTTTCTACGTTAGAGAAAGCAAGGTTGACACTCTTTACGTTTGTAGCATCAATAGGAGAGTCGGCAACACACAGACTTAATGTGATATCGGTATTTTCTGGAATATCATCACAATGGCTGAGAACTACCAAGCTAGTAAGAAACAGAAAATAAGAATACCATTTTTTCATGCTGACAATAACGACATTATTTTTTATCCTCTTTTACTTCTTCGTATTCAATATCTGACACATTATCATCGGTATTTTCCTGCGGGCTATCGCCAGCAGTTTGTTGTGCAGAAGATTGACTACTCTGCCCATCACTTCCCGAAGTGGCATACATATCCTGAGATGCATTTTTCCAAGCCTCATTGATTTCATTCACAGCTTGATCAATAGCACTAATATCTTGTTTTTTGTGGACTTCTTTTAGCTTTTCAAGACTTTTTTCTATCGCTGAACGATTGGTGTCAGATAATTTGTCTTTGAACTCTTTAAGCTGTTTTTCGGTCTGAAAGATGAGTGAGTCGGCTTGATTAATTTTTTCTACCCGCTCTTTTTCTTCCTTATCTTTCTCTGCATTGGTCTGTGCCTCTTCTTTCATTTTTTTAATTTCTTCTTCTGTCAAACCTGAAGAAGCTTCAATCCGAATTTTTTGTTCTTTGCCAGAATCGTTGTCTTTAGCCGATACATTAAGTATTCCATTCGCATCAATGTCGAATGTGACTTCTATTTTTGGAATGCCTCGTGGAGCAGAAGGAATCCCATCTAAGTGAAATTTTCCAATCGTTTTGTTGTCTTTTGCCATAGGACGCTCACCTTGCACTACGTGGATTTCTACAGAGGGTTGATTATCTGCTGCTGTAGAGAATATTTCTGATTTTTTTGTGGGAATGGTTGTATTCAACTCAATGAGTTTAGTCATCACACCTCCCATCGTTTCAATGCCTAGGGACAGAGGTGTCACATCCAACAAGAGAACATCTTTTACCTCTCCAGTGAGTACCCCCCCCTGAATAGCAGCCCCGATTGCCACAACTTCATCGGGATTCACTCCTTTTGATGGGGTGGTTCCAAAAAACTTCTCAACAGCCTGCTGAATGCATGGCATACGGGTTGATCCCCCTACGAGAATTACTTCGTCAATGTCTGAATTTTCTAGTCCAGCATCTTTCATAGCTTTGTGACAAGGAGACATAGAACGTTGCAACAGATGGTCTACAAGTTGCTCAAACTTGGATCTGCTTAATTTTTTTACTAAGTGCTTAGGAACACCCTCTACCGAGGTAATATAAGGGAGATTAATTTCTGTTTCCTGAGCACTAGAAAGTTCTATTTTGGCTTTTTCTGCAGCCTCTTTCAAGCGTTGCAGTGCCATGGGGTCTTTGCGTAAATCAATATTTTCTTCTTCCTTGAAATAATCCCAATACTTTATAGAATAATTTGTGATATTACCAAAATCATAATACATTATATACTCTTCCAAATATTCGTCCCAAAAGTACATTTCGTTTCCTTCTGTATAAAAGGTATCACGGTCACTTATTATATATTTCA
>JAUTBV010070649.1:0-19611 GCA_032361325.1 Lepetodrilus fucensis
CTTCATGTGTGGTCAGGTATTGTGCTTTCCTTCCTAAAGATTACATCAATCCAAACTCTACCATTGTGGCCTATGGACAAATATTTGGTTGTGTAATACCTATAGCCTACCTTAAACACAAGGTCCTCTGTATTTTAAGCACAGCATTATGCCGCAAACGTTAACAGTCAGACGTTTTGCTTATGATTTATTAGACATGTTCACCACAAACCATACCCTGGGGAAGTTACAAATTAAAACACACCAGGATGACAGACAACCGGAAATTGCCATCTTTTATTAATAAGGCTGGATGCAACGGAATAAATAATTAATTAATTTACTTTTAATACGAGTTTTAGTACGAACCAGTGGATGAATATATAGGTTAGTTACCATGTTATTGAACATTACATACACTATCTATATATAGTTTTCAGCTGTGTAGCTGTGAATGCTGTTTTTTCCCAGCTGTTAAATGTAAACTTGATTTATCAAACCCGACAAATGAAATTCATAGATCTCACTTAAAATGATATTTACGACATAATAATAATTATATTAGGACAATAAAACATAGCAACTTGGTTCTTCTTAATCATGCATCAAACACCATTGTCATCACCACTAACAAATAAATAAACTATTAAAAGAGGCTCACTGTCATTGTGTACTATTTCACTGCATGCAACATAATATTATTTCATTTATCAAATGTGTGTATGCTACCTATATATACACACTACTATTTGTATTAGCAAGCTGACATGGTTAATAGGTTCCAAATGAATGTAAGTTGGTGTAAAATGTCATTGCAATTCTTGGCATGTTAGTCGATCTGTATGTTCAGTATGATATACTAGTCCTTGTCAACGACGTTTCGTGGCAATTTTTCCGATTATTAATTTTTGAATAGTTTTAGAAATTTGGCGCTTGAAGTAAAAAAAATCATTAAAAATAGTGAAGAAAAGGCCACGAAACGTCTTTGACAAGACCGTATGCTATATTACATGTAAACACTACATCCATGCATGTTCTCATGCTTTGGCATTTTTGAAGGATGCACAGGTAGAAAGAAATCAATGCATATACTGCAATAGCCACATCTTTCTAACCAGTATGCACGCATGGTCCCTCTTGGGCTGTATTTGGCATTGACTACATTGTAAAACAACGCACGTCTACAGTTAACCCACGTGTCAAGAGGGAAATGCTCCACACACTCAGATTATCCCGAGTGTCCTCTGGGAACAGAAGGGCAAATTGAATACAGATTTATTCAATTTTATATAGGAATTCCACAAACAATGATTTAACAATCATTTAATGGTTGAAAACGGTGCTTAGTACAAAATCTTTTCAGTTGCCTGATCAAAGGTCAGTTAGACAATCACTCTCGCCTGGCGATCTGATCATGGTGGAGCCAATAAATGCCGTGTAAATGGGTTCTGGAACTCTGGAACTCTAATCAGGAACCGCTATATGTCGTCTCACTGTCCGCGTCATACAGCCTTCAGGGGGTCGTAAACGCTCTACAGTATGTTGCCATTAATTTTTAACGTATGTATATGCGTGTGTTTGTCTGCATACCGGTATATATAAAATACTACTAATAATAGATCTAATAATAATAATAATAATATATATATTTTTTTAAATGAAAGAAAAGGCCTTTCGTCCTTTACTAGGGTTCAGAACTGATGAACCCAAGTAAAGGGCGAAAAGCAGTTTTTTTCGTTATTAGATTTTAAATATTTAATGATCAACTTGTATTGGAAAATTATTTTAAGTATACTGTATATATATGAATAAATTCATATTCAACTTCCACACCTTAATTTAAGTCCCGTTACATTCTTTATTATTATGTTGAATTATATAAATGTTTAGACTGGTAGGGATAGGGCATTTTCACCTCCTAAATGTAGGCTATACTAATCGGAATAAAAGCCAAATAATGTGTAATCGTCATAAAAACGGTAATTGTCGCTTCTATGATAATTAATTACTACATTGTTAATTTTCTATCAATAGGAATATAGGAATATAGGTATAGGTCATATCAAAGAGGAGACTAAGACCCCGATGTATGGCTATAAATAAGTTCACGACATCGATACAGGTAGCCTACGTATTATATCTTATGACCATGAAGAACGTTTAATGTTGACTGGATTTGTATCCTACTCTAAGTCTTCAAAAATTATATTGAGATGAATAAATTCACAATAGGGTCCGTAAGTCTCGTCGGGGTCATTTCCGGTGACAGGAAGAATGTCGACGGTTGCTATGAATGACGTCTGAATCATGACGTTTTCATGTGAACATGTGATATCGTCAAATGTGTAGCGCATTTAGGTGTTTAATGACCCCGCACACGGAGAGGATTGTGCTGAGCACAATCCTCATCGTTTGCGGACGACCACTTGTGAGAATGCGACAATTATCTAACCGGTTTATGTAATCGGATATTGAATGAATCTCGGGCTATCTCGAGTCAACTTACGTGCCCTATTGCTTACTAAATACGGTAGGCTTACATGCCACCTGATAATTATTGTTGTGAATTAATTTAATTACGTATATATATTAATTACCTTGATTAAAATAATTAATACTTGGTTTGTGAAGCACCAGTTTACGATATAGCGTATTATATATAGAGAATAAATAGGGCAACAAATTGAAATTAATGGATCCACTCATTGAGTAATTATTATTTATCCTCGTGTGTTTATTGTTTTCTTAAAAAGCAGCTTTGATGAGCAACGAGCTCGCGATGACACGGAGAAACTCTCGCGATCACAACACAGTGAGATACCTTAATCGGTATTATCGATCTGAGTTAGAGGCTATTTTGACACAAGAAGTGCTTTTAACAATGTTATTTGCCAAGGAATGGCCTGATTACTGATGTTTAAAATTGACAGGAAACTGTTCATCTTCTTCAAACGGCGCGGATTAAGGTGCAGCATGTTAATGTTTGTGAGTTTCCACATTACCGTCTGTAATCAGAGTCATATGGACATAAATGCACTTAAACATGTCATGGTTGACAGAGATCGTGGGGAATTGTACTAATTATAAAAGAAAATACGTAGTTTATGAAGTTAATTACTATTGATTTAATAACAATTTGAAATTCCACTAATTATGTACATTTTAAGCCAAATAAATGGCACTTTCCATTCTCTGCAAGTGTATCAATGAAATAAAACAAATGTTTGGAATGCTTACCGGTAGCTCATAAGAAAACTTAACATATTACACAACTGTCACACATCATAGGTACTATTAATTTGGTAATGATATATACTACTTACTATACAGTATACTTGAGATATACCGGTATTGTATATTATAGCCTATATATGTATCCACATTTAGTTGGAATTAGGATGGTATATTCAAGAAACATCGCCAGAATATATTTTAAGATTTCTCCCGTGTGTTGTCAGTATTGCGTTCACGTGCATCAAAGTTAAATAGATGCGTACTTTAAAGACTATCCTCGAACATGTAATTTATAAAATCCATTGTATGAAATACGAGTGTTACAAGATAATTATCGCCTGTTTAAAAAGTTATTTTGGTCGGTGTGACTTGATAAGGAAGCATGTCTCCCGACACACAGTGCCGCAATATCGACGTGCAGAATTTGCAACATTCAGCATGGATTGATATCATTAAACCACGAATTTACAATCAGATTCCAGTTAGATGCAACTGAAAATACGTAAGTGAGAAACTAGATGAGATTTAAGAGAATCAATTTCGACACGTTTCGCAGTCGGTAACTTTCACTTTCCAATCGTGAAACAATTCACAGACCTCATAGTTCCCACATGGTGACATTCAAAGGTAAAACATGCTCAAATGTGGAGTCAATATGGGTCTCGAATTCCATTTACACGCCTGAAGAATTAAATAATTGTACTAGTATAGCAAATGGCAACACTTTGACGTAATTATTGGAAGTGTATTGAAAGATCTAAGAGCTTCCGTTAGTGAGCAATATTATTGCAATTTATCAGTGAATGCTTGTGACTTGTGAGATATACGTGGGCGTCCTACACGACACGACACGACACCATATAAAATACTACACGCACTATTTGAAAAGGTTCAACAAAATTTTAATTTATGATTCCACGAGAATCAGAACAGAACAGAACCTGTATTCACTAAGGCCGAGAACATCAGCATACGAGGTACAAATAAAAGTTACAAAAACAAGAACATGGCAATCGTGTGCGAGGGATTTGCTATTTTATTTTCGTCTCATAGAGTTCATCGAACTATTAAAATACAGATCATGTTCTCGTGTATATAATATACGCTGTATTGAAGTCTAATCAAAATATATTCTTTATTATTATTATTATTATAGTAGGGTCTGTATGAGAGTCAAAATAAGTAGAATTTACCATTGACAATGTGTGATAGAATTAAGCTGAATTTACATTGAAATATTCAACAACTCACATGCATGTACAATGTACTATATAACTTGATCATGGACAAACTCTAACACCATATCAGACACATGTGGTTTCAATGTCATGATGTTTAAGAATATTAGTATGTTGAAAACGACCACATAAAAAAGAACCTACCATAATATTGCAGTGGACCAATCCCTCAGAAATATATATAGGCCTATATATATTTGGTTCAGTATAATGGCAAGGTTATAAATTAATTTTAGCGATATGTGGCCTCTGGGGAAATATTATTCACTGTTGGAATTCCTGCCATGTATATAAGACAGGAGACGCGGACATAGAATCGCTCGCCTCCAAGAACGGACCCAGGTTACGTACGTGTTCAGATTATAGTACATAGAAAGGTAATTAATCTGCTCAGACAATTTAAGACGAGAGTGGGAATGGAATTTGAGTGTGTGTTTTTGTGGGTGGAGTGTAGGTGGGTGAACATCAATTGATGTATGGGTGGGTGTGTGGGGTAATGCCGGGGATTTGGTAGGATTGGGTTGGGTTGGGCGTGAGACAGTTCGACTGTTTGGAAGGATGAGATATTGGAAGGGATCGGGCACGTCTGAACAATATCTTCAGTGTAAATGCCAGACAATTGAAATACATGAGGTAGTTGTTTGTTCATAATATCATTGTGTGGACACTTTGCGTTTGTTGTTTGCAATACATCAGGAATAATCCTTCAATAAAAACTCGCCAGTAGCAACGCACGATGAAAAACAGAGTCATGCAACCAAGCCATTAGCAGCAGTCAGTGAAGAATAACAATTCAGGAACTGCCCATTTCGTACACGAATAACACATTAGGAATAAAATATGAGAAGTAGTCCACATGGGATCGTTAGATCATAAACATGTTTAGGTGTCAACACTTTCTCGTGCGTGCAAATATTTACAGAATTTCTGCAATTTTTATATTTATTATTCTGAGTACGAATTTAGATGAATACGTTTATTTGGTTCCATTTCGCTAGCTTACCACTACGAACAGCTGAGATGAATGTTACCTGGGAACTCCTGTACGAAGTGTATTAACTTTAAGGTAACCGTACAGCCTTAGCCGTAGACTACATCATTGCTACGGTTGGAGATAAGATTACTTGTAGGATAATCCTGATCTCCGACTGCGTATCTATATATACAACGACCTCCAACTGTTTCATTTCTAAAGTTCACTTCTATAACCGTATCGACGCAAGTTAAATATACCTTAAGAAAGATCGACTCATGTCTACACACTGATTTATCTGGGTGAAACAGGCACTAGGGATGTAGCTGCTAGTTATTTCCCAAATTGGTTGGATATGGTCAATTTCCGCAAACTATAACAGGTTATCTAAATTGTGGGCTAGAGAAATGAGATCTCCTAATTTAGGTCTCAGAGGACGTCACAGCGAAACGCAGATGTGAGAAGAAGCAGTCTAGCGGTCCCCAGTTGTCAGGTGGTCAGAGCTGGGAACAGGCTGCTATTCAATTTACAACAAGACGTATATAATCACTACGACGCATCAGGGATAGCACCTGTCTTGGTCATCAATTCTATATAAGACATCAGTCAGTATAAGAAGTGCAGACGGGGGAAAACAAGGAGTGGTCCAAGGTGTCTAGGTGCTGTTGCTGGATGTGGCGGTGCATCCTCGAAACACACACCATTACTACCTATTTAATGTCCATCAAATTTGAGGCTTGTGCTTCGAGAATGGTGGTTGTGGTGTATCCTTGAAACACAGACCATTTATACATACTTAACATCCATCAAATTTGAGGATGGTGGTGATGGTTGATTCTTGAAACACAGACCATTATGCTTAACATCCGTCAAATTTGAGAATGATGGTAATGGTTGATTTTGAAACAGACTAGTAGAATATACTTAACATACGTCAAATTTGAGGATGACGTTTCGAAGATGGTGTGTGGTGGTTTTGATGGTGGTGGTGGTGGTGGTGGTGATTGTGTGTGTGTGTGTGTGTGTGTGTGTGTGTGTGTGCATGTGTGAATGTGGCAGGGTGGGTTGTAGTGTTAGTAGTTGTTCTTAGGTACATCCCTTAGAAAATTACAATTGTATTTCATGATCTTTAGCTCTGTAACAATACAGACTTTACCCCTAACTGAAGGTACATATCTTAGTGGATGCTTCTTTTCGAAGTCTGAAGCTATTTATATCTCAATTATAATAATGATTTTGACCTCAACATCACTGACGTCAACGGTTTCAGCGCATTGTACAAATATTTGCTTAAAGAAAATTAAAGAATTTAGTCTGAAATCGATATGCGATTCCAACAATGAACTACGACTTATTAGGGTATCATTTAATAACATGTCTTCTGTTATTGGACACAGTATTCAGTCACGCGGCATCTGATCTGATTTGAAATACTGCCCACTAAAGAAGTACATTCAGAAACGCACGAAAGCGACCGCCATGGTCAACGACATCATCATTTGTAGTCCCAAATATTCACAGACACTTTAATACAAGTGGGGAAGCCGCATCTGAGAGTCTGTAGCAATTACGCCGAAGGAAAAGGATGAGCACTAAATTTAGTCCCCGGAGAACATGCGGAAATTCATTGCCGGTAACCGGTGGTAGTCTCACCAACAGTCACAGCCGAATCAATAACATTCCGCCTTTGACGTATACTCGTTGGATACTCAGATTCTTTTCTAGAGCACTGCTCACCGTAAAACCTAATACATACTAAATCTAGCCTCCAACTTTGGTGTCGTCTACGGCGCGAGATGTGTTGCAGTCCTTCTGGACGAAATATGATGCCAGCAATATGTCTTCTGCTCAACCAAAAGGTCATGCATTCATCCTTGGGGGCTTGGGTTCATGAATCGTCGTCTGCTCCGAGCACGTACTGTATGGTTAGCAGACGACGACGTCGGTAACGGAAGGTGGGAAGCGAGGGTAAAAATAAAGCACCCTTCCTTAAGGCAATTCATTCCTTCTCGTTCACAGCAACCTGCTGTTTTCATTCCGTACTCAAAGGACAAAGGGGAGTCTTATCACACGGTTTAAAAGTTATTAATAACGTCTTCTCGCTTGCGCGAAGTCGTAAACCCGCGTTGCGTAAATAGAATCTCATAACCCAGCTTCTGTGGGCTATAGCGGGCATCTATTGAGGAGACAACAAATAGGCGATATTTAACAGCGTAGATTTTCCGCGCGATCGGATTCTATCATCAATGTTACTAAGTATGGCAGGAGTTGGCAACACGGGAGACAGTTTGTTGTGGCCTTTAGGTTAATGTTGTCTATAGAGGTGCGCACTGCCTTCAGAGAACCAGTCTTCTGGAAGACAAATATACCGAGGAGGAAACACTTTACTACCTTCTCAGAACCAATAGTTCGTAAAACTAGAAAATGCATTAGGGCGCGCACTTCAGACCTTGCAACCATGCATATATATCTGTCAGAGAGAACGAAAGCAAATGTTCAAGGACATTTAACTCGACGACGGTATTTCATAACGGAAGTGCTTTCACGTGGTACGAACGCTTATTAAATCTTAGTGAAGCTCTTCTCGAGTATTGGTTCGATGGATTCGGTCGTTTCAGCGCTCTCCTCGCGGGAACATCTCAGGTATCGTCGTCAATTCACACGAAGCGGGTTCACCCGTCTGCTTGTGCAAATTATTTCTCGCCCTTCTAATTCCGTTTAGCGCATTACAGTAATGGTCCTTCACCACAATCCCTTTCCAAACGGAGTCGGTCAACGGATCCCAGATCGTGTCTGCAGTCCTACGTCGATGCGATCAAAGAAGATTGGTGGAAGATATCGCGTCATTCGGTGCCTTCCTATACCACCTCTACATACCAATGCAAGACAGAGCAAATCGAAACACAACGACGAGCCAAGATCGATTGCATTAGCTATAGCAGCATAGCTTCCTTTATATATAAATACCGTGTATAATCTTTAAACAGGAAGTAGCGGTGGGCATAGAACGACGGACATTATAACAATAACCTGCATTACTTTTGATAGCGGTATAGATTTAATTTTACGGTCATAATGTAGAACATACGGTGTATATATAGCGAGGACAATACTGCTAATGAATAATAATCATACATATCATATCGGTTAATGATGGGAAATTGGTATTGAGAAGATAAAGGTCATAGTTCTCCCACCGAGAACAATGTCATGAAGGGTATAGTCACATTTCAGTGTATACATATGTAGACAGTGCATTAATCCATTGCATTTGAGATGTGACAATACATGTACATGTCATATATATGCATATTTTTGTTTGCATCTATCGGCTTTTGATTTGTCTTTTTTTTAGTGTATGTGTGTGTGTGTGTGTGTGTGTGTGTGTGTGTGTGTGCGTGTGTGAGAGAGACAGTGGGGGAGAAAATATAACGGAAAAAGGGGGGGGGGGGAATGTAGAGGTAGAAAGTTCCATGTAAATGTTTCCACAATTACATCCTTCAAATTAACCACGGGGACAATTGTCATAATGGTAACCTAAGCCATGTAGTTCTCAGTCAAAGATTCATTTCAAGTTAATAGCCAATACATAGTGTTTGCTTGACGATCAGAACTCATACTTAATACTGCCAGTTTTAGTCGCGAGGCTTCATCATACAACCGTCTATCGCTCCTTCATTTGTCGCCATGATCGCTTTACAACGAAGAGATTGACGTTCTCTCAACAACCTATAATCCTCTTTCCTTGTACGAAAATACCACATGAACAATCACTTCCATCTCCTCGAAACAGTTAGATTTGCCGAATGCTCCAGAAGACGTTCTAGCCGCTTGTTGTAGCCTAGTCTTGAGTCTTAACGGAGAACGATTTCATGTAGTGGCAAAGCATAGCCTTTGTAATTCAGAGAGCTGTATAATCTGACGGGAACCCTTAATGTCACATTGAGTCCTACTGCCCTCGTTCTAAGACGGGATGCCGAGGACGAGTGAGGTCAGTGTTCAGCATTCATGACGCACGATTCTACGCATTAGCGAACATTTCGTACAGTTACAATGTATAGTTGACCTAAGCTGGTATCGGAATTCCTGATACAAGAATGATTCAGACTCTCCCCTACGTCCTTCAGTATCGGAACTCTTCTCTCGGAGAAGTCAGGAATTACTGCTGTTCCCTATAGTTAAGACCAACATAGAATTTCGCGGTTCTAAGAGACTTTAAGATATTAAGACAGAACCTCAAAATAGAAACAACCTTTATTTTACGGTCAGAGCAAGAGACACTTCTTGTGGCCGTGGCGAATTAGAGATAATGGTACGACACCAATGCATAAGCCTTTAGAAAACTCTAGGAAACTCTTAGACATACATTGTGTAAATTGAAGGCATTTAGAGAGAGAGAGGGAGGGGGTATGGGAGTCTGATTAGCACAACCTTTTCTTCACGAGATGTTTCTATAGTAAATTACCGACAATGAGACACAGTGGGGTGTTCACGAAGGTGACACTGGGAAGCGAGAACTTATATGTCTTTCTATTTAAAGACCGTCACTGTATTCCGAGGTCATCTGTGTCAAGTCTCTGTGTAACGACCTTCCTCTCAAACGTAGTTTCCTCATAGTAGTTATTTGGCTGCAGGGTAGACGTCAGATAATAAATGTCGAGAACAGTTCACAGCACTCATTGCCCTCCTGTACAGACCATGGTCTTCCCATAACTAGCTGTCATGTAGTTGACGTTGGCCGAGTTGCATAGAGCTCCCTAGCACGAGACGTTACATTATGCACATCCGTGTCTAGTCAAACCTCGGTAAGCAGGAAAACAAAACCGCACTTTTCATGGCATGGCAAGAAAACAAAATTGCAATGTTCATGGCAAGAAAACAAACTTACTTTTCATTGTAAAAAACACACTTTTCATGGTAAGAAAACAAAACCACACTTTTCGTGGCAAGAAAACAAAATCACACTTTTCATGACAAGAAAACAAAACCACACTTTTCATGCCAAGAAAACAAAACAAAACCACACTTTTCATGGCAAGAAAACAAAACCGCACTTTTCATGGCAAGAAAACAAAACCACAGAGCCTCAATAACGATCATTGTATTCTACTGCCAATCTTGGGCAGAATTAAAATATTGATGTTTAACTATTACACATGTAGGTTAATGGCTTCGTTTGGTCCACTAAGCAGCACATTAACGTAGATCGTTACCCTGGTTTTCATTAATATGATTCCACCCTGACATCAGAAAGGTTCAGGTTTGGAATCCGAGGCCACAGCTTGAATAGAGCACGTGACCGTACAGTCTGACGGAGGACGGACGTGCTCAATTCGTTCTCATTTCCATTTCCTAAATCTAAAGTATTGGAGTTGCTGGCACGATCGTGTCTCAGTCCAAATGGACACGTCATAACAATACGTACGACACGATCACTGAGAACAGCAATGCGTGCACACCATCGTTGATTACTCTCTATCCTCTAGATATCATCCCAGTATGGATATCTAATATTCTCCACAGGTCGTATCAAACGTGCGAATCTAATCTAATATTGTCATTCTTGTTTGATTTTAATCAATCAATAATTAGCGCGATGCAGTACATTTAAAGGAATTGTATTACAAATGGATAATGAAATAAATATAAAACTTGATTTACTGAATATGCTACAGGCTTCATCTAAAAGCCAATAACGCAGTTTATAAGGTTATTCATTACCTAAAAAACATGCGTTATCGACGGACATGATAGATAGTAATTGAATAATCTATGCGTACAAGCAACCGTATACCTCTCGTGAGCTTCTGTTTGACTGGGTCGCAGAATAATACATGATGAAGATTTTTCTCAAAAACGCTTCCCATGTAGGAAGGCCATTCCTCATACTGGTAGATATATGCTATTCCCTTGTCGCTGTTTTCGCCGTCGACAGAGACAGTTCTTCATCATACAGATGACGAGATACTATTCCCCTGTCTGCACATGTGCATTCATTGATGTCGTTCCTTATCTACTTGATGAACTTTAATAGAAATGGTTTACTCAAATTGTTTTTGTCTATTCGTCTAAAAGAAATTCCATATCATGAAATTCTAACGCAATATTATTTATGATTAAGCGAATTACCACTTATCATACACAATGCATAGTCTGGACATAACGTAAGCTAGATTTGAGTGATATTTTTCAAAATGAATTCATTGGTCTGAACAATAGCAGATGGTTCTTTTGATCCTGGTTGAGTGTCCGTCAGATGTGTCTGTCTCCAGTCTGTTTGATACAGCACTGCAATATATATGGTCCTGCTATATCTGGTCTCCAATACATGCTGGGTCTTCATATAGACCTGTCACAGACGTCGCGCACGTAGGGGTGATTTCATAGAAGCATCTTTGATGTTTTCTCTATGGTCTTCAATGTAAAACGTCTTTACATCTTTATACTAACCCTTGCACTGCTGATTCAATCACAAGCACTGTTATCTATGGCATCTACGGTTGCCATCAGCAGAGAGAAGGTTAACAAAGGGCATTCCTCGAGACTCGGTGACTGCGTTATAAGGACGCAGTGGTCATGATGATATTCAGAGAATGAAATAGAAACCTTGATATATGGTTTGACTCATTGATTTAACGTTATACTATAATGTTCTATTATTGTTGGGCCACGACCAGAACATCGCAATTGTTTTGTGACGATACAGGGGTATTGCCTGACAACTGGGTACTGCAACTGTAATCATATGCTTGGATAACAAGTAAAACAAGTAAAGGAACAGAACTGTCTCCTAAGACAAGTACTGTATATATTAGTACTGACAACTGGGTACTGCATAAGTAATCATATGATTGGATAACAAGTAAAACAAGTAAAGGCACAGAACTGTCCCCTAAGACAAGTACTGTGTATATTAGTACAACCTATAAACACAGTAAACCATTCATATGGAAGGAGTTGCGCGCTACCGTTATATCCAAAGGTTTACATTTAATAGTCACTCAAAGGATTTTCAATTTTGTTTCCAAATAAGCATCAACTGAAATACTATCAACCTCTACACGAATCAATCTCGTAAAAACAATATCCAATAATATCTAGCGACCTACTGAACGAAATGTTCGCAATCTATTATGTGAGATACTGAATTGGCATCAATGATTGATGAATAAAGCTAAAAATAGCCGAGTAAAACTGTTTGAGTCAATTGGGGTTTCGTATCGTTATGCATAGTATTTCAGTGATATCGTTATACACATTTTACAGTGATATCGAAGAGGTTTGTTTATGATGGAAGCAAAACCCGTTGTTGTGTGTCACGGTAGATACATGCAAACCTATTATGTTTACTGTGTAGTGTATTTTATTTACCAACCCATTTAATTATACATGCGATGTATAAAGACATTGCAATAGCACACACACCCACACACACACACACACACACACACACACACACACACACACACACACACACAGGTATTGCACTTTCCCACTATATATGATACTCACTGCTTTAACTACTTCACTATAAGTCCCTGCTAATGTCACTGGGCTAATCACTGCTTTTAGCCATTGTATTAATCACAAAGTTAATCATTGGGCTAATCACTGGGCTGAACACTGGGCTAAACACTAGGCTAACCTCTGGGCTAAACACTGGGCTAAACACTGGGCTAAACACTAGGCCAGAGACAAGCTCTCCGATGACGGTAAAAACACCATCCAGTGTCAATAGAGATAGGATAAAGGTCATTTGACCTCCACCAGAATAGTTATACTTTCAGCAGAAACGTAACTGTATATTTTGCCAAGTGCGCCATGCTGGCTGAACTTTACATAGAGCGAATTACTTCAAAACTTTGCACTTAACAAAAATAATCATGTGCAATAGTTTAAGAATTTCAATTGGTGAAATGCATCTTTAGTCACTGTAAGTGTGTACTCAACGATAACAAATGCCTTTGAATTGGGGCGCTCAGCTAAGAGCTTTGACGAGTTCATAAAAGTAATGCCGGAACTCTCTCCAAACTATGGATCGAGCCCTCCCTGTGGCCCCCGTGTCACAGACTCATTATATCTACAATATTTGCTATTCCCTCTTGAGCGGATCCTTCTCCAAATGTAATGACTGTATCAACTCAATCATGTCCGCAGGTTCCCATTAATTTCTAGACACTGTTTGCCATCATGGCGTCAAACTGTTTGAAGAACTATAGTTGGATCACACCGCAAAAATCAGACTTATCAACCTATCTACGATGCATGCAGGTTCCCTCTGAAGGGAACAAAAATCGGATCTCCGAGAAGATTGTAATATAATGCCTGATTTAATATAAGACTATATAAGTATCTTGTCATACAACCAATAAATTAGAAAAACCCTTGTCTCAGATGTTGAATGTAAATAACCAGAAGTATAACCAGAAATGTGTACTTGTTTATCATTGCAGATACATATTGAATAGGAATATTTGGTGAGAATAAATATCTGTGAGCCAGATTTAACACTGTCTGATGTATACCACTGTTAAACACTGTCTGATGTGTGCATCTACACGATACAAGCAAAAGAAGTTAAAAGATGGTAGATGTTGTCCCCCTGATTGGCGCTCAACATTAAAGGGAAGTATTCAGCAGCGACTGGTCGGCTAGGAGTCAGCTTAGGTGTCCGAGTGTGATATCTTTGTTAACTAGTAGTAGTAGTAGTAGTAGTAGTAGTAGTAATAATAGTAGTAGTAGTAGTAGATTGTGAAGTTTCGCAAGGTATACCTGACAATGATGATGCGGCGAGTGACAATTAATGCTACATGGTATTCACTAACCAAAGCCTTGTTTTATCCAAATCGTCTTCATGCCTTGGCTACCGTCAACGCACAGATATTCATGACATCGTTACCTCTTGTAGAACATGACACACTTAATACTTCTAAACATATGTTTTATGTATATCTATGTAATCGTTCAGCTTCCCACTGATATACAAAGGTCATCCAGGGGAGGTAATTGTCTGGACTAGACTTGCTTAAAGAGAATGCGGTAATGCCAGAGATGGAAATTAGCATACCCATACTGTCTCCCTTCCTTCCTCCCTCCCTCTAGACTCTCTTTCTCTCTCTCCCCCCTCTCTCTCTCGCCCCCCCCCTCTCTCTCTTTCCCTTTCGGCATCAGCAACAGCAACTGCAACATTGGTTCACTGAGAATATTAAGTACATTTCGAGTAGGGACCAATCTACTATGCACTATATTATTGCATGATTACTCATGCACAAACCAATAAGTTTTGTGATCTAAGAATGAGCGCAGGTTTGCATGCAGCAAACTAGGCGTTCAAGGCCATTTTATTTGACGGCCCTGTGTTTCCATGGAAGGAAAACACAGTAGAATCGATTCATCTAGCAATGTACATAATGTACTCATTCATACCCGCTAACGTTTCTTTAATGTTCAAGAAAGTTGTAGAAAATGTTCTGCCATCAATACTACCTTCGTATGGACTTTGAAACAAGGATATTATTCATTCATGATAAATTAATGTACGTTCAATGAGTCCTAACTTTAAGAGAAGGGAAATTGAGTAAGAATGTAATTTTCCTTAATGGTAGTCTATAAATATTCTACAGATTATGCTATGCATTCTATAATGGCATATCTTGATTACTTAATGGTCTTGAGTGTTATAGCATAAGCACATTACTATATGGTTGTGTGTGTGTTTGTGTGTGTGTGTGTGTGTGTGTGTGTTTGTTTGTGTGTGTGTGTGTGTGTGTGTGTGTGTGTGTGTGTGTGTGTGTGTGTGTGTGTGTGTGTGTGTGTGTGTGTTTGTGTGTGTGTGTGTGTGTGTGTGTGTGTGTGTGTGTGTGTGTGTGTGTGTGTGTGTGTGTGCTTGAAAGTAGCTGTTCCGATACCCCGAGTTCCGATTGCAACGCATATGTAGAACAAGGAACACAAGTCATAGAACTTTGAATATCGACGTGCATTATATGTCCGCTTCGAAAAATACAAGCACTTTATGGAAGAGCGAAGAGGACATTGGACACTTATTGTAGACCTAACTAAAAATAATATCAATAAACATTTAGTAGCCCATGAGTTTGAAAAACGGTCTTAAAAGCTGATAGTTAAAGTAACAGCTCAATGCCAAACAGTTCTCTGCGCTAGAATACGTATACGTAGCCTACATTTGTTCCACAAGAAATTATACTGTTTGCTGAAATTGCTTCTTGATCTAGCCTACATCAGCTAGATATAAAGACACGACTCAACGTTATGTTAACTCGTGAGACCTACATCAGACTGTGTTTGGCGTACAAGACGAATTAATGAACACTATTTCTTATTCTAATTGGAAAGTAGGTTAAAGACGTATGCACTGACATAGCCTATATAAACGGGAGCATGACAGGAAATTGTCTACTAGCGTGTTGTTAAATGTTTATTAAGCCTATACATGTGTACAATACCGTACGTACGTAGATACAGCGTACTACCAGCAATACAGGACAGACTGGCAACAAACGGTGAAAGCAGTTATTATTAACTAACATTGATATGTATGCCTAGGTCCATGTTGTACACGCGTCAATTACGCACTTCCGGTTTTAACATGATGATTATTATTGTCCTCCCAGTCCAAATGCGTCTTTGTTTAAAATGCCAAGAGCAAGCGTTCAGAAAAACAAATGTCTAAATGTAATCTGTAACCTAATAAATATACATGTACGATAACCTTTTGATTTTTTTTTAAGATGTCAACTTAATGCCCTAAACAGTATACCTTCTACACACAACCTACCACACTATTAGCGTTATGACCCAATGCCGTCCCAGAAGACCCTCATCAAATATTGAAGCGTCCGTGTGAGAGGTTGCGTGCATTTCTATGTCACCCCGGAGTCTTCTGTAGTCTAGCTCATCATTACACGCGATGTGTGGGTATCACGGTAACCAGCTGGTAACCAGTTGTACATGAGCTATGGTAACACACTCAATCATAGACGATTTAACGTGCAAGAGTAAGAGAAACCATTTGTTAAAAAGTATTATGCTGGTGTTAGCTATAATGGTAGGCCTATTAAGTATTTTGGGTAAAATTGGTATTGTGGATAGTATGTGCGTAATAACTACCTACGTAAACACTATAGATTAGATTTCAACATATTTATTGACTCCAATTCAATAGGATTAGACCAACCACTTATATATTATTGTAGTCTTCTCCCTAAAACATACTAGGATATATATTGCAGAATAATGACAAAGCATTGTCCACCCAGTTTAAATAGTTGCACAGTGTAATTTCAGATTTTAAAAAAAAAGATAATATTATGTCTGTCTGGTTTGATGATGTACATGTACTTTCGTATACGCATAATTAAGTTCAAGTATGTGATGTTAATAATTCTAATTTGTAAATTATGTTTGGGGAATATTTTATGACTGTATCAATGACATTTGTATTTTGTAAAGATTCAATGCAAACCATTCCTGCAATAAAACTGATTTCTGATATTAATGAGGTTGACGCCAGTCTGAGTTCCAGTGAGCAGAAATATTAATATATCATACCTAAAACATTTTCTAATAGTAATTAATAAGTATTCAGATTACATTAAATATTCATAATAAGTGAATCAACACGCAAATGATGATCATGCCTATAGAATGTAGCCTACTACACATGAAACAAAATAAAATAAAACTTAAACGATCTTGATTTATCGGACGATGGTGTATTCATGAAGCGCAGAAATATATTTGAAATCAATTAGACACAGCGTCGCTCTTCAGATGTCCTGGACATATAATTGACTGATAAGAGCTTCTTCCTATTATATAGTGTATCGAACCATAAACTGGCCCCACTGGTATTTAAACCTCTCCTTCGCTTTCAGTTCAAGCCTCTGTTCATCTTGAATTTAACTACTGGCGGTGCACAGTTGACAAGACAAACACTCGATTGCAAGTCTTGATTGATACCAACGATTTAACGCCGACCCATCTATAGCCAGGTTTGCGATCCAGGGGCAAGAAATTGAAATAATCACCGGCAAAATTGCAATAAAGGTCTAGGCACTGAGCCGTTCGAACCAGTGCCAGAATGTAAACACCTAACCCAATATAGATTATTTCACAGAAGGAAAGATATTGAGTTGGCATTGTGATATGGTCTGCTCATGGGGAAATGGTCCCAGTGTGATCTGATGAACTCCAGCGGCAGGGGCACATGGCGGGACCTTGATGGCAACATGAACACGTGTTTCAAATGTCCTCATCGATCTCCTCACACACGAGGATAGAGCAATACGGGAAGCGAGGTCGGTCGTTATGAATGAATTATTGAACTTTCTGCTATTGAGTTTCATTTTTCTATCTCCATTCTAATTTGGTGTATCGACTGCGAGTTTGGGGTTGCGGTAGTTAACGAGTGTATCGACTACGACATGCAAGGTTATCTGTGGTAGACGTCATTTAGTGTATTGGCTTTGATTGCGTAGACTTGAATTAAGCCACTGACTCAAGCTTAGAGTGGTAGACGATGTTGTATGGACATACAATTTCTAGGTTAGGGTGGTCCACTTGAAGATGTATCGACTGCAACATGCATTTATGCAAGGTCAGTGGTGGATCTGAACTGCTGAAGTACCGTAATGTAGAAGAATAAGAAGAGGGGAGAAGAAGAAGGAATAATAATAATAATAATAATAATAATAATAATAATAATAATAATAATTAGAAAAAGGAATAATAGTAATAAGAAGAATAATAATAATAATAATAAGAAGAATAAGAAGAAGACTAAGAAGAAGAAGAAAAAGTATGTAAACAACCCATTTGTAACTGTACTGTAGAGCTATTATTCCGACAATATAATGAATGCACGGATTGCAATATGCACGGTCATAGCGGTAGACCTGAAGTAATGTATTGATGGCAGCATGCAGCGTTGAGGTGGTAGGCCTGAATTACTGTATCGACTGCTCCATACAGGTTTAGCTTGGTCAACCGGAAATAATGTGTTGACTATAAATGACATACATTGGAGGCTTAAGATGCTGATAATTATTGACTATAAATGACATACATTGGAGGCTTAAGATGCTGATAATTATTGGACGACGTTTATTTTGATACAGTAGCTTTACACTTTCATTTGAAACATACCCAATAAGATAAATTAATGGCTGGCAGATATTTTGAAGAGGTTTCTACCAAATTTCATAATTCGGCTTGAGGAATCTGGTGCCAGTATTCTTCCAATACGTTTAAAAGCTCTCGGAGAGTACATGGAACCTGTAGACATTTGGAAATGCTTCGTTGTAAAACTGTGATAAAGCTAAATTGTCAAAAACTAGACCGTAATTAATTTTGTTGAGTATACTATGTTGTACAATGTCCCTCTCAGTACGCAAATGAAGTGTGTATACATGCATGTACGTGCGCGTGTATATGCGTGTGCATGCATGTGTGTGTGTGATGCATCTTACATGCCTCCAGTAGATTGGATCTACATGATGTTACATCCAGAGACAGTACCGTGTTCCCAACGAACTCATTGTATTGTTGCTCTAGACCTACGAATATAGGGCCAATAGCTCATCGATTTACGATACCGGTATAGATGAACTGCTGATAAGAATTACTAATGATCTCTTCCTAATTATATCTGAATCCCAGATAACTTAGTGCCGTATAATTCTAACGGAAACATGGGCATATGGTTTCATACTGAACCGATGTTGAATTGATTTTTTACCTTGTATCTGCCACAGTAACCTTTCCTTGCCGGTGGCTTTTTGAGCAAGCAATTACAGTCGTCACCACAATAGGAAGATATTAAATGAGCGAATTATTGTTTTACGCCACAGCGTGAATCTTTCACCCATACTGCAGTACCTGACGAGGAAGATTAGCTCTTAACAAAGCTCTCAATTAGCTTTAACTCTCTCCATGCTGGAGTCAACCGGAGATGTCCTAAAGAGATGTGCACAATCCTGCAGGGAAATTGGCAACAGCGTAATGGTAGTAATCTGGACTAGGTATATATGTAAACCAAACTGGTGAGGATGTAATTGACTTCCGTTAAGGACAAGCTGGCCTCAGACCACACTTAATGTCCTTCTTTGTTTATCACTATTTAGCACAAACTGCAACCTGCATAGTAAAAATACTGTTCTTACAATATTT
>JAUTBV010070760.1:0-19605 GCA_032361325.1 Lepetodrilus fucensis
GTATATTCATATTAAAATTTGTATTCAACGTTTATTTGTATATTTTTGTCGTGATATATGACAGTTAACACACGGCCTTCGGGCATTACTGGCATGTAATGCACTCCGTTTCAGGAATTACCTCTCGGGCTACTTCCTTCAACGTCGTGCATTACATATCATAATGTCCTCGGGCTGTGTGTTAACCATCACATAATACATGAAAACTATTTTCCAGATATTTTTTTTACTTGAGAAAGGGATGCGCTTTATATAAGGTAGCGTAAAATACACAAGAATATACGGTAGTTTCCGACTACTGCTGGACCGTTTCCGAGTACCTGGAAGCACTGTCACTCTCGCCTTCCCCGGTCTCCTGACACAGAATACACGTCCGCGGATCTTCCATCTTTGGGTCGATGTTGATGATCATGTTCAGTCGGAACCAAATCTGTAATAACCGATTACAATTTACAGACACACATCTCCCTTCGCTGTGGCAGCTCCAAATATCTCCAGCAGATAGAGGGTTAACGCTGGATAAGCAAATAATCAAACACTAATTCAAAGAACGAGTCATTATGGAGTGTAAAATCGCTGCAGGAATCTTTCACCCATTTGAGATGACTAAACTTCTCAAGAACGAATGAAGTATTGGCAATGTTGATACTGAAGTATTTTCCGTGTATAGCTCATCTGGCATAGATTCCCATCGAGTTACGTACCTGGTCCAGTTCTTTGGTGGGAGTTGAAGGACAGTGTCCGAGGTTTTCCACCATCTTCATGTCCCACCTCTGCCACCGGATGTCTCTCCACCGCTTGACCACCGGCTGAAAATATGTCCGAAAGATATTACGTGAAATAACGCAGAATTGGTAGTCTTGAAGTATCGGTAGTGGTATCATTTATTAATTGATATTTTTTTTAGTTTATTTATTTAGTTGTTTTCTTGATTTTTGTTTCTTATTTCTTATCATTATTCATTCATTGAACCATTTATTAATTCACTCATGCATTCAACCAATTATTATTATTATTACTATTATTATTATAACTACTAGTGAGTGAATATGGAGTTTAACGTCGCTGCAGGAATCTTTCACACAATTGCGAAGATGGTACCTACCAAAATTATTCACTGTAATGTCAGGGAAAGAATCTTGAAGGTGGCTTTAAATATATAAAAATTATTCATTCGTTCACTCACTCACTCAGTAATTCATTCACTCATTCATCCAATTATTATTATTAGTACTGACCTTGACCTGCTGAACCTGTGGCAGCTGGACGTCGGAGGCAGCACTACTACTGCGGCGATGCTTCTTCCCCGCTCTGGCCTCGTCCTTCACCTTGACGGGCGGGCTGGGGAGCGCAGGCGACGGCATGGGGGACCGCGACACGGTGGACGTCGACAGTGGCGTGGTGGGGGTGGTGGGCTGGTCCCGCGACGCCTGGGGGGTGACAGGCGGGGTGGTGGAGATGGACAGCGCGGAGGTGACCGGCACGTGGTGTGGGGAGGTACTGGACGGAGGAGTGCTGCCAGACTTGTGCTCCACCAGATTACCGCCGGCGTCGGAGTCCAGGGGGGCGGGGTGGGTGATGGTGAACTGCATGTAGCAGTTCATGGAGCAGAATGTCACCTCCTCATCTTCACAGTCCTGCAATGGAGGTGATTGCATGAAAATCGTTTGTTTTTTTAAATATAGAATTATATTCACTCTATATGACGCCAAACATGTTTCAAAATCTGAGAATTCAGGTCTTAATTAAACATGCACAGCGAGAGCAAACCGTATACCAAGTCTCAAAATAATATTGTTACTTCCGGATTCTTCTTTTCTTTTAGAGAAATTGAAAATAAATATATGGGAAATGTTTCCAGCTGAAAAAACAGGGTCACGAGATCGACCCCAGGGCCTCAAAATCTGCGGTTCTGTGGAAGATTCTCATTCCTGGATGGCCGACTAACGTGGAAAGTCACAGATGCGGACAGAACTAACCTGTTCCTCCTTGGTCAGGAACGGTAACTCTGTCTTCTTCTTGCGGATACCCGAGCTGAGGACGACCACGTCACAATGTCGGCAGAACTTGGGCTTTGCCTTGATCAGCGATTGGATGTTCACAGCTTCCTCTTTGTCTGAAACACGGGGTTAAAGTTCACAGAATAATTCAACCAGCCAAAAAAAAATGTACATGGGGTTTCTAGAATCCTTCACTAATATCACGACTTGTCAGTTTAGGGCAGGAGGAAACTCAGCAATATTGCATTGCCGACAGTACAAAATAATAGATGATTTACAAATATTTGTCATGTTTATGACGGGATGAACTGTAGCCCAGAGTGATACAGACAAACCAACTGGTACTGACAAACCAAGGACAACCGCCCTGCAACAGTACAGACTTTACATCCTATCGAGATCAGAATTTCAAATTCAAAACACAAGTCCGACATTCTACACTGAGCAGAACTACATACAATAAATATGGAGTTAAACGTCGCTGCGGGAATATTTCACCCATTTGTGACGAACCTACATACAAGTAAGATTGATTGAATTAGTATTTTTTGTCTAAGCAGGAATATTTCACCCATACACAAGGAACAAAAATGAACATTGAGTGATGATGGAGTTCAACATGGCTGCGGAATTTTTCACACATTTGCAACAATAAAACAAGTAACAAGGAGCAACACGTACGAGTAACAACAGTCTTGAACGTCTCGGGCGAAGGGCTCCTCGTTATCTCGTACGTGGGCGGGACGGCAATCTTCAACAGATCCGCGATGGCCGAGATCACACCTCCGATGTCCTCTGCTGCTGTGGCCGACAAGGTCAAGGTCACCGAGACCTGCTGGTCCAGACTTGGGTCCATGAAAGGTCGTGCCAGACTAGAGGTCAAGGCCGGCATCTTGGAGGTCAGGGCTTCTTTCATGGACAACAATTCTTCTGGACTTTTCAGTTTCTTGTCCGAAATGGACAGATCTGCACGGTCATCCATCTTGCAGTGGTCCTCTTCCTTCAGGATCATCTTTTCGTCTTTGATTTCCGCCTTGATTGGAACCGGGTGAAGCAAGGGCACAGCGGGGGATGCACCACGACTGTCGTCCTCTACTGGGGGTTCAATTGGTCTAAGGGCAGGTAACTCTAAATCTTGGTCACCGAACCCAATCTCCGGCGATGAAGACGATACAACGGTGTCGGGGGTATCTCTGAAAGCAGAAGCCAAAGAAAATGAGCTTTTAATATACATATTTTTAAATTAATAAAATATAAAAGCTTTTCGCCAAATTGAAAGATCGTAATTTTCGTCCCTAACTAACATCCAATCTGCATTTTCACTATGATTTAACAATAAATCATTATGCAGGAAATTGTGTGTAACCAAAATATATAACCACCAATAATTTCTATGTATGTATTATTTTTAAATATTTTAAATTCTGTTCAAATCGACAAAAGGACAATGGAAATCTACATCCTAAAGCTTAAAAATAAAATTAACATTTCTTTCCTGTTTAAATCGACAGGAGCAGTTGTCTACAACGTTGACCGCGGAGCATGAGTTGTCTCCCCCTACCTGGCAGACTGCTCCAGATGGGGCTCTATCCGTGGCTGCGGTGGCAGTGTGGGCAGATACGGCCTCATCGTCCCCGGAAGCAGGGGCATCCCGCGCGGCGGCAGACCAGCTGACAAGAGATGGTAACGTTGTTCGGCTGTAATAGGACCTATGTTACAGTGCCATTATTAGACCGGTCTGCCGGTGTGTGGGGACTCCACGAGCCAACACGCAGCACACTCAGACAGATAGGCGGCAGAAGGGATGGGCGCGAGAAGGGATGGGCATGAGAAGGGATGGGCATGAAAAGCTAGGAGCAGGAGAGAGTTGATGCGAAAAACAGAGAGGTCAGCAAAACTTAGCATTCCGAGACTTTTCCCTGGTTGCTTATTCATCTGGGTTTTTTTAAGTAGAAGTAGTGGTAATAATAATAATAATAATAATAATAATAATAACAACAACACCAACAAAAACATACATTTATAAAGCACCAAACAGCACCATAATAATTATAGCACTTACATGAGGTCAAAATGGGAATAAAAGCATACAATAAAAAAAAAACCAGGTAGTTTACGAGATAAAGAATTTGCTTCATGGAACGCTATGTTTTGAAATGATAATAGTTTTGATCTGGTCAGCATCCTCTATGAATTTATCCGCATCCTCTCCCACTTATTACGACTGACCTACATCCTCTCATTCATCCATGCAGGATTTACAAGAAGGTATGTAAGCAAGTATTATACTTGTCCCCGTTCCACAGAACAGTGGTAGAGCAATGTCGTAACTCACATAGGCTAACATGGAGTCATTATGGAGTTTAAACGTCACTGCAGGAGTGAATTATTGTTTTATGTCATAGCCGGAATCTTTCACCCATGCGCGACGATCGCTGTGGGAATCTTTCACCCATTTGTGATGAGTGTAAAAAATAGCGCTACGACTCGTAGCGCTAGGATGGTTCTGTGGAATATTGGCCTGGATAAGTTCAAGCTTAAGAGGTCAATGTATTAACACTCTCCATGCTGGAGGTAACCAGATATGTCAAAAAGAGTTGTACCTGTGCCTATTCCAGCAGGGAGGGTGTTAAGGAATAAGAAAACAAGTTGGGGAGACATTACATATTTTGTAATATTGACATATCAGTCCTTGTGCACCTCCAGTTTCAGGAGAAAGCTTTTTCTTAAGTTGGCACAACTTGTACCCAAATCTTTTCAATTGTGGATAAAATATTGTTCAGACTAAACCAACCAGTACCCCAGAACTATTCGAGAAGGATGACCAGAAAGCAAAGTGCCAGTGCCCAATAACAATATTGTGCGAGTGCTGTAGTTTTGAAGAAAATGACAAAGCCTGAAGTAACAACAATGCTGAAGCCACAGCAAGGACGACGTCAAACACAAGATAATGTCTGCCACTAAATCCAGTCCCTGTGTTGTGTATGTGTACGTGCACTGTAAAACACATCCTCTACTTATAGTCTCTGTGTTGTGTATGTGTACGTGCACTGTAAAACACATCCTCTACTTATAGTCTGTGTGTTGTGTATGTGTACGTGCACTGTAAAACACATCCTCTACTTATAGTCCCTGTGTTGTGTATGTGTACGTGCACTGTAAAACACATCCTCTACTTATAGTCCCTGTGTTATGTTGTGTTGTGTATGTGCACTGTAAAACACATCCTCTACTTAGTCCGTGTGTTGTGTATGTGTACGTGCACTGTAAAACACATCTTCTACTTATATGGAGTGGGCAACTATAATACTCTATACATTATAAGTCTCGACGTCACATTACACCTACCTGTGAACGGAATGTGCTGGCCATCGCTAAGGAACCGTCTCCGTGCGGCGATGTCTGCGGCTCCGGGCGACCGGAATCCAAATGGAAAGTTGGGATGTTGGAGACTCCCATAGAAATCAGGCACCCCTTCCAGGTACGACTTGCTGTAACTGCCTTTAAGCTGGTTCTCAACTGTCGAACAAAAACACGAGACAACTGACAAAACTGGACAAATGTGGCCTAGTTAATCACATATTTCAGTGGTCTTAATTCGACCTCTAGCTATACTGGTCGATGTTTACGTTATCCTTAGGATTACTGCCAATTTAAGATTTCTGAGGCGATTTATATATTATTATGTCCAGGACTAGTATTCTGAAAAGTTTATTGCAACCGCTGTATTTGGTATTATTGTTACTAAAACAAACTCCTCCATTGAATACACTCTCAAGCAACAACAGTGAGCGAGTTATTGTTTCACGTCACAGCGGGAATCTTTCACCCATACATGACGATAAAAGCATTGATAGTCGATTTGTTTCTTTTGAATTGACAACGGAAACTGAAAACCAGCAACATTACCTGTCTGAAGGTTTGCGCCAATCACGGGTACGATGTTGTTGTTGATGCCGATGGGCGGTTCCTGGAGGTCAATTGGTGGCAACGTCCTCAGCTGCTGAATGAACGACTCCAGCTTTGTTTCCAATTCTGTCTCCTTCCCCTTCGGCTTCCGGTTTCGTTTTTTCGGAACTCCGTCTCCCTTCTGTTCTCCGGCTTTTCGCCGTTTCTTGACCTTGACCTCTGTTCCCTCCGGCAGTCCCGTTCCCGTCTTCCTCTTAGCCTTCCTCAACTCCTCGTATTCCTTACGCTTCCGTTCATACTCTTGACGTCGCATTTCTGGTGCGAAGGATAGGTCGTCTAAATTAATTATATCTATGGTGGTCAATTATGTGTGTCAAAGCATTGCATAACATGGCATCTCATAAAATAAATATTTGAAAAATAATCACAGCTATTTTCATTAATATGACACGATAATGATCGCATAGACCTGACCACACTTACATGAAGCTCTCATATCATCTAACAGACCGTGACTCTCGTATTTACCGTATTTGACATATTATACACCCAGGGTGCTAAAAAATTGATTTGAGGGAGCGTTTATTAAGGTATGAAAAAAAAAACACAAATTTAGTTCAGTCTCTATTAGAACAAACATATGGAAATTCAAGGGAGTTAACCCAATGGAAATTTGGTGGAATACAACAAGTTGAAACAGAAAGAAAGAAATGGATGCTGATGCAGAAAAATGTATTCTGAATACATGTTTTTCTTTCAATCCGCATTTTTGTTTTCCCAAAGAGGTAATTCCAGCATTGGAAACAAATGCAATTGGTGACATTTATTAGGTACAAAATATTTGTATTAAAATAGTTTAAGCGGATGTTTATTGCAGCAGGGTGTTTAATACACTGAATACAGTATCTCTCTCACTCACCACTGAAAGTGCAATAGTCTTGTGGTTGATATAAGAGCTTCATGAAAGGCTACCCGGCCCCGAGATCCCAGAACCTTTTCTAGCACAAATTTAAACTAAATTCAAGATTTTGTTCAAAAATCCCTATTTTTACTTGAGAGTGAAATTGTACAAATAGTTTCGTAATCTCGGAGCCAGATCAATAAATTCCCAAATGTTCGTGATATAAATAACATAATATTGTGTGTGAATGTGCGGGAGTACCTGAACATCGTCCAAAATTAAGTCAGCAAAGATATAGATAGAAATTATCACTGTTAAAGTTAGAGATCAGTACATGTTTTAATTATAATAGACAATATTACCAACTGATACAACAGTATACCAAGACACAGCCTACTCCTACTTGTCTACTGCTGCCTACACATAATCCTGAGAAAATAACACTGCCTACAGCTATCCACGAGAGCCTACTGCCTACACCCAGCACTGCATACTATAGCCTACATGTACTAGTACACACCTACAACCAGAGAACACTGCTACCTACATCTATTGCAAGCTGCTTACTACTGTATTCAGACCCACACGATGGCCTCGTTGCTCAGAATTATCACACACCCACAACGTACATACACACCCTCCTCATTTACAGCCTACACCTACTCCAGCCTACACCTACTCCAGTCTACACCTACTCCAGTCTATCACCATCCTCGAAAACACAGGCCATTATGACTACACTAACCTACGTCAAATACCCTGGGATCACTGTCTATATAGAACTCTGTTTTCGACACATGACTGTTGCATGGGGGTTACGTGCTCTAAATATATATCGACCAATCCAAGCTAGGCGGAGATAACTCTGAATCGATATATTTAGAGCACACGTAATCCCCACGCAACAGTTGCATGTCTAGTGGGACTCTGATTGGTTGATATAAATATAATGTATTCATATATTCAATTGGGATGTTCAAAGTAGAAAACAGAGTTCTACATAGACAGTGATCCCAGGGTATTTGACGGAGGTTAGTGTAGTCATAATGGCCTGGGTTTTCGAGGATGGCCTGGGTTTTCGAGGATGGCCTATCACATGTCCTCACTATATGTACACACCTTTATCTATTGCCTACAGCTACTCCAGCCTACTACTCCTGCCTACACCCACACCACACGTATAGGCCCTCCTCATCTACAGCCTACAGAAAGTAAAGTAAAAAGTGTCACTCACCAGCTAGATACTCACCAAGTATTTTCTCCCGCTCCTCGGTGGTCTTGCTCTCCCACTCCTCGGCGGAGATCTCCGTCTCGCGGAATATCGGCATCTTGTCAATCATGTCCAGCTGCTGCTGCTGCTCTGGGGTCAGCTGAGGGAGGTCATCGCCGTCACCCTGGAGGAGAAAGGTCAGAGGTCAATATGCAGGGTGTAGGACATTGGTTACAATGGTTACTAGGTAATAGCACAAACTTCACATAGTGAAATGTACTTATGCTGCCCATCCTACTCCCTACCCAACCTGCTACCTATCCTACCCATCCTGCTAGCAGTTCACTACCATCCTGCTATCCATCTAATCCTGCTAACTCACCTGTGGACTCATCTGGACAGCTCTCTTGGCGGCGGCACTGTTAGCTAGCAGCTGTTTGAGTAGAGCGTGCTGACTGGCGCGCAGAGCTGCCACGTCGTCGGACTGCTGGCCGGACTGCAGACTGGACTGCAGAGATTCAGTCTCACCTGATAAACAGACAGGCATTGATACGGTTACGAACGTGTCCACAGTGATATCTATGCCTAGTCTACTGTTGACTAGCTAAGAGACATTAATAAAACACCTCTAGTAGTTCTGCTGAGGCCCAGCATGTATTGTAACCTATTGTCACCTAAGACTAATGAATAATTCAACTTATGTGATGAGAAATTCACTACCATCTGCATTAACTTAGCCTCACATTACAAGGACAAGTTATCAGGTGAAGTGACGCCACTCACTAGTTTCTGGAAGGACCGGCTCCTCGGGCGGCTCCTGCTTGATGCGGATGCCCTCCATCGGGACAGATGTGGCCTGGGACGGGCTGGTGACCGGCACGGTGGCAGCAGATGCTGGTGGAGTAGGCGTCGTCATTGGTGGCGTGGGAGTCGAGTGCGGGCTCAGCATGCCCAGGGGAGATAATCCTGGGGCCGAATGCGGACCCGGTCCGGGCTGTGGTCCCATCATGGAATGTGGAAACATCTGATGCCCTGGTCGGTCGTGCATCTGATCTGGTCCTGGCAACCGTGCTTGTTGTTGCTGCATGTCTTGAGGCATCATGCCCCGTGCGGCGCTGTGTGGTGGCATGCCTGGCGCCATTGAGTGAGGTGGCATCCTAGGCATCCCTCCTGGGCCATGGAGCGGCATTCCTTGAACAGCATGCAGTGGCATCCCTTGAGGGGCAGAGTGAGGTGGCATCCCTTGGCCTGAATGAGGCGGCATCCCTTGGCCTGAGTGAGGTAGCATTGCTTGAGAAGCAGAGTGAGGTGGCATGCCTTGAGGTGAGATGCTCTGAGAGACAGGATGTTGTGGCATCCCCTGTGGCATCCCCTGTGGCATCCCCTGTGGCGTGGAATGTGGCATCCTAGGAGGCATCATGCCTGGCGGGAGATGTTGCATGCCCGGAGGCATCCGTTGGCCTGGCATCCGTTGCCCCTGCATCCTCTGCATCATGTGAGGTGGCATCCCCTGGGGACCACCGTGAACCATTCTGTGCATCATGGCCTGTGGGGGCATACCTCGCTGAGCAAAGTGCGGGTGCATCCCCTGAGGCATGCCTGGGGCCGCACTCCTGGGAGGCATACCTGGGGCCATACCTGGGGCCATTGAATGAGCGAGGGAATGCGGGGGCATGCCGCCGGGCTGAGCAGGTGGTCCCGTGGGATGGGACATGGGCAGTCCTGGGGGGTGAGACAGGGGCATTCCTTGAGACAAAGACCGGGCAGCTGTTTCTGGAGATGAATGAGGTGGCATGGCTTGAGCAGCGGACTGAGGTATAGACTGAGGCGAGGACCGGGGAGGTGTTCCCTGAGGCGAGGTGTGTGGGGACATCCGCTGCCCACCGGGTCCTTGTGGCATCCCTTGACTTGGCATCCCTTGACTTGGCATCCCTTGACTGGGCATCCCTTGACTGGGCATCCCTTGACTTGGCATCACTTGACTTGGCATCCCTTGACTGGGCATCCCTTGACTTGGCATCCCTTGACTTGGCATCCCTTGATTTGGCATCCCTTGACTGGGCATCCCTTGACTTGACATCCCTTGACTGGGCATCCCTTGATTGGGCATCCCTTGATTGGGCATCCCTTGATTGGGCATCCTCTGTGGCATCATCCCAGGATGCAAGCCCTGCATCCTGGCCATCTGACTGATGTGCTGCATCTGTGCGGCTGACATTGGATGAGGTGGTCGCTGCATTCTGGCATCTGCCATGTGAGGTCTTGGCGGCACCCCGGGGTGCATGGCCTGCGGCGATGATGTCACAGGAGACGCCACGGACGGCGAGACTGTGGTGGTGGATGCTGGATGAGACAGTCTCTGCCCCGCTGACGGGATGCCAGATGACAGTGTCACCATGCTGCCGGGCAGTGACACCAACTGAGGTGATGACTGCATCAGTTGTGACACCAAGGCTTGCGATGACGACGACGGTGATGATGTCGACGGTGGAATGTTACGATCCTGACCTGGGTCTGGTCCCGGGTGTCTGGGTGGAGCGCTGGACACTTGGCTAGACATGATGGCTGAGGCGTAGGAGGGCGGCAAGCGCTGCGTGTGACCAGGCTCCGACTCTGTCCCAGACGCCGGGTGGTCAGGACCCATCAGCCCGAGTCCGGCTCTCAGCATCTGCTGCTGTATAAGCTGAGGCTGCATCCCGGGGGGCAGAGGTCTGAACATCGGATGTCCTGGAGGGAAGTGAGGCTGTCGCGGCTGTCCGACCGCATGCGGTGACTGTGGTGCTGCACCCGTGGGAGCTGCGATCGATACCGAAGCTGGAGCTGGACTAGACGACGGGACTGCAGACACAGCTGGTGACGAGACAGCTGGCGATGAGACAGCTGGCGATGATACAGTTGGAGGGGGTACAACTCCCGGTTGCCGATCACCTATAGATTCACTGACTTCAGGTGTGTATGGTTCGTCCGCCATGAGAGCGTCGTCGGGTAACGGAGGCGTCGGGGAGTCGAACCCAGACTGAGAGCCGTGCTTGGACAGCGGTGGTGTGACGCTGGCTGAGTCGGGCTCTACCGGCCGAGACACGCTCGGACTTTCCGCTGGCTTCTCTGGCTCTTGAGAACTATCACAGATGTTGTCAGATTGTTCGTCTTTCTTTACTGGAGGAGACTTCTTCTGTTCAATATTCGAGTCTCCGGTAGTTTCAGCTACCCTACTGTCTGATGGAGATGGTTCTCTAGACGGCTGGCCAGCTGCTGGTGGAGAACCTGTAGTTGTCTGGACTGTCGACTGTTCCTTAGTTGCTGCTGCTTCTGCAGTTTCTGTTTTATTACTTCCACTGGCAGCCATTGCTTCTTCCTCGTCATCCGTTCCACAGTGGATTCCATCACTACATTTTGACTTTGATTGGTCCATTGGCGTTTCATCTTCGTCATCTGTTCCACAATGAATTCCATCACTACATTTTGTCTTAGGTAGGTCTTTTTCATCTTCGTCATCTGTTCCACAATGAATTCCATCACTACATTTTGTCTTAGTTAGGTCTTTTTCATCTTCGTCATCCGTTCCACAATGAATTCCATCATCACATTTTGACTTAGAATGGTCCATTGGGGTTTCATCTTCTTCATCTGTTCCACAATGAATTCCATCACTACATTTTGACTTAGGTAGGTCTTTTTCATCTTCGTCATCTGTTCCACAATGAATTCCATCACTACATTTTGACTTAGGTAGGTCTTTTTCATCTTCGTCATCCGTTCCACAATGAATTCCATCACTACATTTTGACTTAGATTGGTCCATTGGAGTTTTATCTTCATCATCTGTTCCACAATGGATTCCATCGTCACATTTCATCTTGGGTTTGTCCTTTTCGTCTTCATCATCCGTTCCACAATGCATTCCGTCGTCACACACAAATTTCTTCTTCGACTGAGATGGGCCGTCCCCATGCGGACCTACATCATCATCACCGTCGGTCTTCCTTGCAGGTGGCGACGACTTCTGTGTGGGAGTGGTGTCAGAAGAGCCTGCAGTGGCTGCTGGTGGGGTTGCCGTCGCGGCCTGATCGTGACTGTCGACGTCGGTCTGTGGCTGCAGGTGGGGTGGAGACTCGTAGGTCTGCGTGGTCTGTGTCGGCGGCGCTGGCTGCGACAGCTGGGAGTCCAGGTGTGGAATGGAAGCGCCGGAATCGGAACCCTGTCTCTCCGCCACGGAGACCGGCGGTAGGACGGGCGCTTCCGTCGAGGCTGGCCCCTCTGATGCAGGTTTTTCACTGGATGAGACCGGTGTCCCGACATCGTCCTGCAGCAAGGACATTGGTGGCGTGAGGTCAGACTGATCCTCAGGAACCGGAGGAGGCGGTGTCTCCGTGGGCAGCGGGGTCCCTGTGCGCGGAGCAACGTGTGGAGAGGCGGTCTGGGGCGGGGCCTGTGACGGTGGCAGACTGAGATGAGGTGGGACTGGAGCGTGTCCAGGACCAGGGGGCGGTGGTCCGGGCATCATGGCACTCAGTGGTCCAAGCTGCGGCTGCATGGACGGCAGCGACATCTGCAGCTGGGTGGGCGGCTGCTGGGTGGGAGGGGCAGCCAGGGTGGCACTCTTCCCACGAGGGGTCTTGGTAGCGGGTTGCTCATCACCCTCCTTCTGAGCTAGGGCTGCCGTGTTGCTAAGGATCTCCAGGATTCGCCGGTCCGTCTCCGACTGCGGCTTGATGGGAAACTCAGCCATCTTTGGCGGTGGCGCGCTTGGCTGTACTGTAGTGGTCACCACTGTGGTGCTGGCAGTGGTTACCGTGGTTATCGCGGGTGGCATCCCCACTGTGGTGACTGGGGACGGGCCTTGACCTGAAACACAGAAGTGTTGTGTAAGAAATGACAGTTTATATTACAGTTAATATAATGTAAACACTGCTATGTAAGAGGAACAACATTGCTGACAATGAAACGATAGTACTACACCATCAGGACACATAGATGGCAGGTACAACAATGGCGACATAGAACAACTTTCTTGAATTTGATGTATGGATTTATTTAAGTGTACAATGAAAGACAAGCTTAGGATACTTTCTGTAGCTTTCATTGAACTCATGTGGATCACATCCTCCGTAGCAGAAGGAAATCTCACATAAACTTACCCATTCTTAAACACCTAATTTACTCAATAAAATTCCTTTCTACGGACACTATTATGTCAGGGATGGAGGTAGGTGCAAATTTCACAAAGGTGGGTTGGGGTGGTTCACAAAGGTGGGTGGTGGTGGTTCACAAAGGTGGATATGAGGATGGGTAATGAATGAATACAATACTTGACATGCATATACAACGGCAGCTCAGAAGTCAGCTTATTAAGTTGCTTGTGTATATATAAAGGCATGCCTGCCAAAATGTTTGCCAAGATCTTCACAACATGCTAATGGAGCAGAACGTCCTCATGACAGGTACTGGTACGACAGAGAAAGGGATGTGCTAATATTTGTCTGCATTCATTCACAGTGAAATCAGCATCAAATTTACATATATGATACGTTAGAGCATGAAAATATGGAGTTGAATTTTTAGGTTTTTTAAAGTTTCTTTAGAGGTCAAATAAATTTAATACAGTGCAATGTGTGCAAAACAATATCATTACATGCAATAGTATGGCCCTCATATTAATGTTTTACTATCTTAAATACTCAAATAGTTGTGTTGCGTCAGGCTTTATAATTGTAAGTTGAGATGGAAAGTGAATGCCTTCTGATCCTTTAACCCTCTCACTGCTGGATTAGGCACAAGCACTGCTCTTTAGGGCATCTCCGGTTGCCTCCAGCAAGGAGAGGGTTAAACATGATGACCAATGCAGTACTATGAACAATCAAAAGAAAAAATGGTTACTTCCGTTTTTCGTAAATAAACGATTTGATGGCGATTCTGCCATTGTCAATTATGCCAGAAAACAGGATTGTGTATCTTAAGTGATGATGTCTCATTAATACTTTTAATTTAGATTGCCAAACTGCTCAAACACTTGCTGCTTGTGTGGGCAATATATGACAATAAAACACCAATAATACCTAACCGTACAATTGCTGGGCAATGTGTCCATAAAACACTGATAGTACCTAACATGGCAACTTGGGTGGACAATGTGACAATTAAAACACCTATAGTTCTTAACATCATAGCATCTTGGCTGGGCAATGTGATAATAAAGCATTGATATTACCTAACATGGCATCTTGGCTGGGCAATGCGACAATTAATGCATTGATAGTACCTATTATGGCAACTTGGGTGGGCAATGTGACAATTATAGGATTGAAAGTACCTATTATGGCAACTTGGGTGGGCAATGTGACAATTGAAGCAGTGATAGTACCTAGCATGGCGGCTTGGGTGGGTATTGATGGTGGAAGGGGTTGTGACTGCACATTTTCACTTTCCGCCGCCTTTTTTTTCTTCCGTCGTTTTTTCGGCTTTTCCTTTTCTGGGCTCTTCTCAGGAGGTAGGTTTGCAGTGGGGGGGATGCCAAAGCCTGGAAGAGCCATGGGAGGGAAGTGATGTAGCGTACTATAGAGACAGGCCACAGTTAGACAGACAGACAGACAATATGGTATCCTCATAAGCATTGTTAAAACATATAGTAAGCATGGATTAGTACAATACAGAAATGTTCAGTGCTATCCCAATTGTAAAACTGAAACCCTACTGCTAGGCTACCAAAGTATACAGAGTAAAATAGAAATCTATTAGTAAATTTGTTTGATAAATGGTAATTAAATTCACACCTATCGTCACTACCATCGTTGTGGTCGGGATTAACAGTAACATATTGTAATAATATGTGTCTACATGTCTTACAAAAGTGTTTCAAAAATAAATAATACAAAAGCAGAAAATACAAACCAACCAAACGTATAAGCATAATAATAAACTACCATTTAAACACCAATTGTATAACATAATGCTTAAGCAATATTCCAATGTCTGTAAATCGCATTTGAATCTTTAAAAATACTTCACTGACTAAATAGATGTTTATTAATATCCCCCAAATGAATTCATTTGTAATGCTATATGTGTTAAATGGGTCCATATGGACATCATCTCCAAAATCACGAACATATTTATTTGTATCGATATCCAAATTACTAGTTAATATTTATTAATCAACATACGTGGTGGATTTCTACTGTGTATTAACGATAGCATAATCAACAGTGTGGATTATGCATAAGTCAACGATTGTGACGTCGTCGCAGACAATGACTTTAACGTCATGACTTGACGTCGCTGTAGGCAACTGTACTCTACAGAGAGCAATGTTCGTGATTCAGGGACAAATATTACTAGAAACGTCCCACACATTTGACTTGAATCCCTCGTGAGACTGGCTTCCCACTGAAGTATACGTACACATATTGAGCTGTCTAATGAAGCTGGAAATGTTGCTGTGCTTGAAGTACTGCGGAAGTACATCTCTGGAAAACTTAGCTTGGTCATACACGTGAAAGCTGGTTCCATTCTGAAATATTATCAGTGAATAATTTTCATTTGATCAACAAAAATAGCAAATTTTGTTAGATGAAAATACAAATTTATCAATCACAAAATAAACATGATACATTTTCTGAAGATAAAACATATAAATGTAGTGTTATCACTGGTTAAATTGATAATATTGATATGAATTAACATTGTTATTGCTCATGTTGCTTAAGTGGTTAACTTATTCTAATTAAATATGTACTGGTAATGATGTTTACTGGAAATACCATGTATCGTGTGATATCACATTTGCAGTACCAGTTTATAACTTGCCAATGGGCTGTAGATAAATAACAATCTAATATGACAAGTGATCGGTGAAATAATCCTATATATTTTAGTTATTGCATCATTTACAAAATGTGAAGAAATGTTAGATATTCCCAATACCAAAACATTCATAAATTCAGATTACTACATATAACAATGATAAATGTAAGATTTTGCATTCAAATTTCCTAACCATTTCCTACATTTACTCATCATCATGAGGAGGATAGCTGCAACAACAACCTGTTGTGAATCATATTAATACAGGTCCTACAAGAATAAAACTTGCTCAGCAACTTCAGGGATTTCCAAATAAATGTTGGAAGGTGTCTGGAGACGACACTATAAAACATGACTAACAAACTGCTGTCTTAGATAAATAAAGCATCTTAATTAATCGCTTCCTTTGATAAATGTATACACTTTGATTGAAATTTGTGACAAACATATTTTACTACTAACATAAAGACGATAAATATTGTTTGTAAACCCCAATCGTAAGATTCACTAGTAATTGATGTCTGGTATGTTTATCAAACGATGAGTAGCGACCCTTAGCTCTGATATGGCTGGTATGGATAGTGATAATGCTTTGAAGCAAGTAGATAGCAAAGCATTAGCACTACCTCAGTACTTGTCCATAAACAGGGCCAAACATAACCTAGGTTATGTCACAGGTATGAATTGACCTAAGACTAGTAGTGAGTTTTGATACTAAAGCACTGTAATCATTACGGTCCACTAAGTAGCATAGTTAGTGATACACAAATTCCATAACTACTTAACTAGCAGCCTATGCGGATATAGGCCATGTTTATGTCCTCTGTGGAATCTATATGCTACAATCAAGATCTCCGCTATATGCACCCACATATGCACTGTGGGTGCATATAGCGGAGATCTTGATCGTAGCATATAGATTCAACAGAGGACATAAACATGGCGTAATGCGGATAGGGATAGTCAGCTGATAGTTGTCAACATCTGACTTGTGAAACATTTCCACTGTTTAGCTTATTGGATAGAATATTACGACAATTAGACACGTCAAGTGCAATACTGTGCATATCGCATTGTCTTTGACAATGGCTTAATTTGAGAAAGGTTTAATTTGAGAAAGGCTTAATTAAGTTACTGGAGTGGACACGGTGTTATGACTTTTTTAAGAGCATTTCTCGGCTGTTTGTCTGAAAGCGAAATGTGAAAATAAATGTCATCAGCAAAATTATTTATGATGGGACCTCCAATTCCGTCAACTTACCGGTCCCCAAGAAATCAAATCATCGCAAGCTTCATCTTCCACCAATATCCATAACTTTTTCAGAAATGCCGGGACAGTCCCGTTATCGTTGCTGTCCATATCTGAATATTTCTTATTTCTAAAATCACCCTGCAAACTATTTTCTATACATCTACTTCCGATATGGGAGAGCGCATGCGTGTTGAAAGATGATACTATTATACAACTAATCTTGAATATATATTCATTCTTCAATGAACGTCTGTTGACTCTGAAGATGCACTGATTGCGCTAGGTCACTGATAATAAGTAGAAAGAAGACATATCATATGCAATGCATTCTAAGTATAATAACCATAGACATTAATCAAGAAATATAAGTAATGATCTTTCTTTTTTCATGTAGCCCACATATTTAAATCACTCTCGCCAGATCCATATATAATTTAAAAGTCTATATGATATTTGTTATTTGTTATAAATACAAGGATACAAGTGTTTATAACACAGCCTGCTGCACGTTCCCTTCTTTTATAGTTTCGATAAATATATTCATATCGATCATCTTTGATTATGTAATCATAATAAAGAACCTAGCTCTCAGTAATACTAGTATTAGCATCTAACTCTGAATACAGCGATAATTAGCCTGTGTAATCGCCCTGAAAGTTCCTTTTCCAGCGAACACATATACAATGTAGATACGTACTCTTCCGTATGCTGGATTCACTAAGTTTAGTTTAATTTAAACATATTTTATTGACAGTGGCCGTGTTGAGGGATGAAAGTCATGCCAACTGTGACTGCCAGAGTTAACACTACATTAATATTTAATACTAGGCCTAATACCATGAAATTAATACTAATACTATGACATTAATACTAATACTATGAAATGAATACTAATACTATGAAATATTAGATTCGTAATAATAGTCTAGTAGGGGTCGGTCTACTACAATAGAATAACAATATACGAATCCAATGGAGAAGTTTATACTCGTATAACGGTAGACTCACATATTTAATATTTAATACGGTTTGAAAATCGTGCATGTTTGAAGGTGCTATAATCCCTTGTCTAAAATTGGACATACTATACGGAAAATCAACTGTCTTAAATGGATATGTAGGCCTAGTATGTGCGAAGAGGCTACTGACCCAAAGAAGATAATTAGGTAATTTACGGGACAGACTGAATAGCCTGTTTTGGACAGTTCTCAACTATTGACAATATTGGATGTTCAGTTAAATGTTTTATATTTACTGCAGTCTGCATGCTTTGTTGACCATGCTATATTATAAGTTATAGCAATGACTAGGCTATAATAAGTTGTGGCAGTGTCACGAGGCATAGGCATAGGCATATTGACCAGAAATTTCCAGAAAATCTCGGGCATTTTAGACATTGACTGTAACATGTAACATTATAAGAAAATGTACGCATTATTTTCATTTTCTTTCATCAATCTTTCGAATAAATGCAGTCAGTTTTTCATTTCAGGCATCTATTAAATTGAATCTGTGAATGAAAATTCACTGAACATTTCAGGCATTTTACACATTGCCTGATTTTAGACATTGACTGTAACATATACATGGTATTCCCATTATTCTATGTATAGTAACGTTCGGGTTTTTGCTGACCCTGTTAAATATGCGTTGCAGTATAGAGCATGTAGGCTTATACTCACTGCATGAGGTCCCGTGATAGTGAACGGAAACAGGAAGACAGTTACAACTGTGTTTAAGGTATTATAACCTGTTTATACGTATTGTGCTTTTATATGTATTTTGTGAAATGTATGGATAATGAATTAGCATCAAATCAATCGTATTAACTGTATCCTACTATGTTAGTCATATACAATACCTTGATATATACTTCTAGCTGTCATCAGTAGTCACAAGTGTCACATACAGTACATTCACATACACCGTCATATATACGTAGAATATATCTTGCACGTAGATTAATTTAATAAATATATTATCTTGATGTTTACACATTGAACGGTATATTTATTCTCAGTATAGGGCCTATATGTGATGACATACTGTCATGGAATGGATCTAATATTTGATTTAGTCATTGACTAACTCTTTTCTCTCTCCAGATTGAATTACTAGACTAGTGTATATATACTGCCACGCCATGACCGAGTCAGAAATCTTGAATATCTTCAATCTTAAACCACTTCAAGATGAAGGTGGGTGCATGATAACAAATAGTTATACACACATGTGGTCTTTTATATTTGAATTGTTTATTATGTTTAGGTATACTACATTGTATTCAAGTATGCATACTATAGACTATCAAATATACTAGTAATTCAAATTATTCCTGGGCATTTATATTGATAGGAACAATAGGCCTGCATCGCAAGTAACCAAATGTTACAAACAGGTGATGCACAGCTACTCACTTACACGTTCAGATACACTGTAGATTTATAAATAAAGTAATTAATTAAAGGCATAATATCACAGATGTTTATGGTTGTGTTGGACTAGTTCTTAGCTACAACTGCAAAATACATTC